>PVLD010013659.1:40453-55407 GCA_004027595.1 Dinomys branickii | reverse complement strand
TGTGAGGTTCCGCTGCTGCTGCTGCTTTTCCCCCGGCCTTAACCTTTAGGCTTTTCAAGATGTAATCAGTATTAAGGGTATATTTTCCAATACTTTTTTGGGGGGTTGGGGTTGGGGCTTGGTACCAGGAATTGAACTCAGTACTTTGTGCTTGCAAGGCAGGTGCTGTGCCACGGCACTATATCCCTGGCCCCCTTTGCAATACTTCTTATGTAAACTACAGTATTTGGTTTTTGGAGTAAAACAGGTGCTTTATTGTTGACAAGGTTATTCACAAATCACTGAAAGTCTCATGTTTTCCCCATCGAGATTCATCATTTCATATTTAATTCCTCCATTAATGTCACATGGTTCAAGGTTAAAAAATAAGATGCTATACGGTAGAAGGTCTGTCCCACTCTGGTTCACCTTGCCTGCACTTCCTCCTCACCCGCTGGTAGCTGGCTTCATGCTGTTGTGCTGGAGCTTTCTTATGCATATACCGGAAAATGCAAATACATCCTCTTAATCTGCCTCCTTTTCTAAATTTAAGGCAGATGGTACATACACGGCTACATAGTTTGGTTCCTTTCCCCTTGTCTGTCTTGGTGGTCTTTCTCTATCAGTAATTTAAGTGTCTTCATTCTTACTTTACAGCTGGAAAACACCCCCTTGCATGATTGTATCATCATCTGTTTAGACTTACGGCACATTTTAAATGCTATTGGGAATTTTCACCCAAACCATAAGTACCTAGTTTCATTACAATAATGTTTAGTAATAGTGTTTATAGTGCTTTCAGTACTTTAGTTCATTTAATCATGCATTATCCTAGCTCATTTAAATCTCACAACCAATCAATCTCACAATAGTCTGAGGAGGTAGGCTTGAGAGTATCCCAATTTTAGAGTAGAGGAAAGCGAAAAGTAAGTATTTTTTAAATTTTTTGGTATTGGGGATGGAACCCACTGCCTTGTGCGTGCTAGACACCTGCCCTACCACTGAGGCACACCTCCAGCCCAAAGCATTGTGTGTGAAAGTCACAGTACAAGCAACTGACATAGCATGTCATTTTTAACTCATAGATAAATTACGATGACAGTATTAATCTTCAGAGTTTTATGTGTTTAACATAGGTGAAGTCAGCAAACAAGGTCAGACAAATAATTTGAGGCTTTGCTGGTCACTACAACCTCTCGACTCTGCCCTTCTGGTGAAAGCAGCACATACACTATGTAAATGAACGAGTGACTAAGTTCAGTAAAGCTTTGATGATAAAAGCAGGCGACTGGCCAGACTTGCTCGGCTGGCACAGGTAACTCAGCAGCGCCTTAGTCTGGAGCTTACTGAGCTGCAGGTATCTGTGCTCCCCGCCTGTGGGCAGTGGGTCCTGCAGCCCCGAGGCCGTTACCTTTTACTTCTCTTTCTGGCCAGCAGGCGTCAGGGTTTATGCTGCTTGAGTGACATCACCAAATCTGTGTCACTTATTCTTACCTTTTCCTGCCACTGTTAGCTCTTGAATAGCAGGGAGGTTTAGTATACTTAGCCTCTCCTTTATTCTAGAAAATAAATACATATATTCCTTATATTGTTGGCTTTAGGAGATTACAAAACAATACAGCTGAGAAGAGGCAAGAACTGAGTTTGGTTTTGTCCTGAGAGCCCTGGCTTAGCACACATACTGCCCTTTTTTTTTTTTCCCCCTCCCTGAGTCAGGTTTGTTTTGACCCTGATACGGATAACTGGCCAAGAGTGGTGTCCCTTATCTGCCAGGGCTGGCCCAGTCCAAGATACTTAGCAACATCCCCCCGCCCCTTAGCAGCAAATTGGTACAATCCTCTTCCAAGGGTGAATCTTTGAGGAATTTGACCTACAGATGAAAAGCAAGTTTACTTCCCACTTCTGGGGGGGCCTGTGGCAGAAAGGCCAGGGGGTTGGCCCCCAGTGTGACGCAGCACTGAGAAGAGAGGTGGCTGTCCTCATGCTCCTTCATGCATTAGGAAGGCTGGGGCTGCATTGCTTAATGTGCTTGTGAGGTGCATGCTTGTGTGCATATTCTTAAGTAAGGGTCACTTATGAAGTAAGCAATATTTCTTGTGAAATACTGATAAAAGCATTGCAGCTGTAAAGCCATTGTCCAATCCGCAGAGCCAGCCTGCATAACCTTAACAATAAAGCTACGTAGCCTCTGTTCTCAAGTTTCCGAGTTTTGCAGGAAGGTCAGTATTCGGACACTGCAGCAAACCACAGCAGTTCTCTCGGTGCTGAGGCCCGAGTGAGCCAAGCCTCTCTCTCTCTTGCAGGCCTGACAGCAAGTGCGGTGGCGGCTTTAATCCTCATGACCTCCTCCATCGTGTCAGTCGTGGGCTCCCTGTACCTGGCCTACATTCTGTACTTCGTGCTGAAGGAGTTTTGCATCATCTGCATTGCCACATATGTGCTGAACTTCATTCTTCTTATCATCAACTACAAACGACTAGTTTACTTGAATGAGGCCTGGAAACGACAGCTGCAGCCCAAGCAGGACTGACCACCTGACGGACTCCTCCCTCCAGTCTGAAACCCCTTTCTCCATTGTTTATTTTGCAAGTTTTGGTTTTAATTTTTCACAACAGACACTTTCCCTAAGAATCTTAAACTGATTTTTTAAAATACTGTAAATTGGAAGGGGCCCTAGCTATTTTCTGTGTCAATCTTCATTTTAAATATGGACACACAAAAGGATATGCCAAGCCAATCAAAGACAAGCTTTACTTTACTTTGAAGATGTTTCTGATATAATAAAATGTAGCCCTAGCCCCCTTTCTTCAGTGAGCAACCATTGCTAGTAATTCTTTAATGTGTATAAATTCAATTTCAGGTATAACAAATGTGATCATGACATGAAAATATTTTAGACTAGATAACTATTAAATATTGCCATGTTTACAATATGTAATATGTTCTTAGCTGATGGATTGAAACATGTAGATTCAACTAGAATCCATTTATGTGATATTTGTACATACAGGTAGAAATACTGGATCCATCTCTGCAGAACTTACTGTGCAGTTTAGGTGACGTGTAGCAGTGAGGAGTGGTTAGCGCAACGCTGACTGACAAAGTAGTGAAACAGCCTGTACAGAGAGCGTCCTGTGAGAAGTACTGGCAGCCGCGGGTGCAGCATCGACAGCAAAAATACTAGAGAGTGAGCTCCTTCCTGTCTCCTTGTTCTCAAAGGAGGAGACTGTATTTGAATGTCCAGGACAAGTTGGGTCTAGTCGTAAACTGGACCAACTGCAGCCTTACAGAGTGAGTCCAAGAACTTGACATGAAGTTGGGAGAACCAGTGTATTCTTTGGGGGGAAAAACTGGAAATATCAATATGGCATTTTTAGGTAAAGGCTCTTACAATAGTTGAATTTTCAATGCAGATATTTTTCCTTAATATTGATATTGGTGCCACTCAACCAAACAGTATTATAATAACCAGTATCAGCCCAGTCGCCTGAGTAGGTAGGATTGCTCTCTGATACCTCCATAGCGTTTTCCCTAATTGTTTCTTTCTGCACTAAGGATTGTTAGTAATTGTTTTAGAATCAAATATTGCATCTATAAACTTCAGGGCTGACTTACTGCTCAGTTTGTTCCATCAGGAGAAGTCCTACCAGTAGAAGTATCTGTAGGTGGAATGCAGACATGTCACTGCTGTTTCTGGCAGCATGAATTTTTTGAGATTTGAATAAACCCAAATGAAATTGTGACAGTATGTTTCTATGGTTAACATCTTCTATCAGAATGTCAAAAGTGCCTTCTGTCTTAAATCTCAAACCAAATATTTTGTGTGTTGATCTTGGGCAGAAGTGTCCTTCCTTCCCATGAAGCAGAAAACTTGCGCTCTCTGGAAAGGTGGTGTGATCAGTTTATGCCTTAGATTGAGAAGGAGTAGCAATGATTTTGCTTCCAGCTAGTCATTATGTTAAAAAGAGTCAATGAGATTGGTAATTTTCGAGTGCTTTATTTGCCTAGTTTGGAGGGAGGAGACAGGCTCTACTCTGTAAACTAAAACCTGTGGAGCCAGCAGTTGTTCTGTAGTTTACAGCCATCACACAGTGAACACATTGTAGGTCTTGTGGCCCGAGGCAGGTATCAAATCTGAATTGTCATGAATTTTTAATGGTTCTAAGCCGAGCGTGGTGGCGCATGCCTGTAATCCCAGCACTAGGGAGGATGAGGCAGGAGGGTCGTTTGTTGTGAATTCAAGGCCAGCCTGGGCTACAAAGTGAGCTCAAGGCCAGCCTGAACTGCTAGCAAGACCCTGTCTCATAAAGACAAAAAAAAAAAGTAAACTTAATGAGTTTCTAAAAGATAGCTTAATTCAGATTTCATCAAAGCTTCTGTTTTCCCATGAATGTGAATGTCTCAGTGCCCGTCTTACTCTGTATGTATTGTTTGTGTGTTCTTAAGCAGTTAAAGAACCTTAGAAAGCACTGAGTGCCCGGTGTTTGTGGAGAGACCAGTCCCCGTACTTGAGAGCTGTATAGTAAGGTCATCTTGTAGCCAAGCACCCGGTTCTACCAAGGCAATTGACTGGTTCTCTTTTCTAATTAGAGTGGAAATGGCTTAACAATGGAGACTTCTGTGATTTTATATACATCACAGTTGTGTTAAACAAGTCCCCGTGTCCCAATTTTAAATGTTCTTTCACCGTATTTTGTATTAATCAGCAGAGTATCGTTAAAGCTTGTCTTGATGTTGCATTCTTGCAAATATCTACAACTCTTACATGAGAAAATACATAGAAATGTTCAGCCAGACCCTTCACATTTTTCCTTTGCTTTCCCAAGCCTTGGGGGAACCACTGTTTGTTTTATAAAAATTTTTGCCACATTCCTGTGACCCAGTAGAATTCATACCCTTTTTCTCACTGAGAGATGAACAGGTGCTGCCTGAAATAATAGCACTTCCCGAAATGCCAGTATCTCAGTAAGCAACAGAAAGCCCTGCCCGCGCTATGTGCTCTTTGCCCTGGAGGAATTTAGGCTCCCCTTGCACCTGAAGAGGGGGAAACATCTATGCCGTAAAACTTGAAGATTGGTAGGACTCTTCCCGACTAACAGCGTTGCTTGCCGCCGTGTTGAAGAACAGCTTGAGGAGACTGGTCTTAGCAGTAACTCCCCGCTTCATGTTTCTGAAGTGGTTAGAAACAAATTAACTTCTTATTTACTTAGGTCATAAATATTTGAAGTAAGAGAAGTTATGGTTAGAGGCTAAGTTCTAGGGCGTCTAGGTGGTTTGGAGGATTTCATGTGGTTTTTATTGAAGCGAGTTGATGTCAGTTGAGGGTAAATTTCTGAAATAACTCAGGTTTAACTAGCTGTGTTCAAGGAATGACTCTGACTTGATCTATGTAGCCACCTTAAATCCCTCATTTTTAAAGAATGCTAAAAGCATTGACTATTTTCATACAAAGAGACAAATTTTTCATGTGGTACAAAGGATCTTTGGACCTACTAGAACTCGTTGTTGGCTCTTATTTGCTTGTTTTTCATTTATACTTATTTTTGAAAGACTATCCTTCAAAAATTGCAGAGACATCTTGAGCAGTTGCATCCTAACTAGATGGGCTGCTCCGCCTGACGCCAGTGAACGCTGACTGGGGGCTCATCCGAAAAGTCAGTGTGGGACAAACGCCGACGAAGAGCCCCCACTGTCTTTCCCTGCGCCTGTGTGGGGACTGTCCCCAGCGTGTGGCCTTGGTCCCACGCTGACCTCCAGCACTTGAGCACTGGTGCATGTTTCTACTGAGATACTGTGGGCAGCGCTTATGAATCCCAATCCGTGAGAACCACCCTTCGGTACAACAGCAGGGCAAGGGCAGGAGGCCCAGCCGTGCGGTTAATCATCTTTTGGACAAATTTGCCCGGAAAAGGTGAAATGTTTTATTATCAAACCGTATTGAGCATGGCCTAAGTATTAGGTGTATGATCTGTATAGTACGTTCCATCAAAAAATATTTATTATTAGTGCTTTAAGCTCCTGAGTAAACGTTCATTTGAGATGGAGTTCACTGGGCAGATTCCCCCTTTAATATAGATAGACATATTCTTTATCAGAGATTTAGGATACCGTTTTGCTAACTGGTAAACAAAAACAAATGTAAATATGTAAGAATGTTTATTTGTTGCACATAACTTTTTTGGTATAAAATAAATGTAGAAGTTACCTGTGGAAGTTGTGCTGCCATCATTCTTATACTGAAGTATTTAATTTTTAAAAAAACTGGAATGAAGTCTTTTTGGATTCCCTTTAAAGTATGCTTCAGGTCGGTATCATAATCTCATCCCTGCAGCGTGACTGTTTTCCTTTTCAACTGTGTGCGATACACAGAAGACAGGCTTCTCAGGAACTCTAGCAGATGTATGGAGGCCGGGCGAGGGGCAGGTGTCCCTGCTTACAGGGCTAGCAGGCGCTTTGCCGTGGTTTTCCTTGTCTTGACTACTCCTTTCTTACAGGCATTAGACGTGAGTCTCTACTTCATGGAATAGAACAAATGTCTTCTATGCTGGAAACTTAGGGCTTATGATATGGACTTTAGTCCTAATTTGTAAAACATTTGTTTGTTACCTTTAATATTTTTAACATTTGCCAACTAAAGAGTATCATATATTCTTTAATGTTAATTTTTGTTTTTATTTTTTTGAAACAGGGTCTCACTACATAGTCCAGGTTGGCCTCGAACTCAGAGCAAGGCTCCCGCCTCAGCCTCCCAAGTGCTGGGATTACAGGGGTAGCCCCACCACACCTGGCCTGTTCTTTGACATTACACTGAACACAACAGTTGATTACTTTGAAAAACTTGAGTTCAGTGATAACATATGGTGCCCCTAGAATTCCTAACTTCTTATTTGAACTGACTGTACTCTTATTAAAAAATGGTCTTAAGGTTGCTAGTAAGATTAGGCAAAATTATCTTTACTTTTTCCTTTCCTGGAGCCTGGAAAGGAAATTGTAAGGCGGGACGCATTGAGGCTTACAGAGAAACTTAAGGGCAGTAAAGGGCGTTGGCCCGGTGCTGCCCTCCCCAAAGCAGGCATGGAGGAGTCAGGAGGGAGAGCAAGGCAGGGAGAGACTATGCTGGGCACTGGGCATTCGAATGCTCCCACACAGGCCCGCCTGTCAGAAATGGCCTCTTCCTGATCACAGGCCCAGCTTCCTGGCACCTGTGCTCTCGAGAACATGGCTGAGGCCAGAACTTGTCCTAGAAGTGGTCGCTGCTACACACCCATCCAGGGCAGATGCTGGCCTCATACTTGCTGGCCTGCCCTGCTGCAACCCTGCAGGTTTACCAGCAGGCAGTCTCCGGGGAGCACAGTGGCCCAGGGGTGTGGAGGCAGCCACGTCTACACAGGCACAGCCTCACACAGGCACAGTCTACACAAGGCAGCCTCACACACAAAGATGTACCCGGCTGAAGGACGGCCATGCGTTGGCAGCTCTGTTCTGCTAACAGGAAAACTTTATTGTCACCTGTAATGCCCTCTTCTACAACATGACCAGAGTCCAAACCGGAACCGTGTGGAGTGGCGGGTGGAACCTGCATGCTTTCTCAGGGTGGCCGCAGAGGCGGTTCCTGCTACACCGTGAGGAGAGGCCAACCAGGCACTACACCCGGATGGGGCTGCTCTGCAAACACAGCAACCTCGGCCCCACTTCGGCCTCCAGGGTCTCGTTGGCCAGCCGCCAGTACCGGTCCTGCAGCAGGAATGCTGCACTCTTCGGCTGCCTCTGGCGAGTAAAGATCCCCTTCTTGTTCCCTAGGACTCTCTGCGGTGCTGCAAATACCAGGAAGGAGGAAGTCATCCCATCACGTGACTGATGCAGCAAGCTGGGACCACACTAAAAGCAAGTGTCTGCTCAGGGTTGGGCTGCCGGCTATCTGCAGTAATACCACCCCCAAGTACTGGAGACTGAACTCAGGGCTTTCACAATGAACTATATTCCCACCTCCTCATACACACCCCATCCCCACTCCCACCTTGTTAAGTTTTGAGACAAGGTCTTGCTAAATTGCCCAGGTGAAGCTCAAACTTGTGATCCCCCTGCCTCGGCCTCACTAGATTGTAGACATGCATCACTAGACCCAGCTTGGAGTGACCTTACATAGTAAAGCTTTGTTTTTTTAATTTTGTTTAGTTTTTATCTTTTGACACAAAACAGTTCAGAAAGCTGGCCTTGAACTCACATGATCCTCCTGCCTCAGCCTCCTGAGTGCTGGGATTACAGGCCTGTGCCACCACGCCCAACATGTTAAAGTATTTAAATACCACTTCCCTGTATGTTAATTTCTAGTCTGCTGGGGGTAGAATTCATTTATTTATTTACTTATTTACTTATTTTGGTTTTTTGAGACAGGGTCTTGCTATGTAGCCGAGGCCGACCCCAAACTTCAAGTGACCTTTGTGCCTCAATCTCCCAAGTGCTAGGATTATAGCCATGTACCCACCACACCTGGCAGGGGGTAAAATTTAAAAATGTATCTTTCAGTTGCAAACAAGGCTTAAGAAATGGGTGCCCAAGGCCTGATGACAGGGGTGGGACAGTTACCCTGAAAGAGGGAGCAGCCCAGTGAGCGTTCTGTCTGTGGGGCCCACAGGGCCTCCAAAGGCCCTGGAGTGGGCGTCGTGCCAGGCTTCCACCACTGGCAGCTGCTCTGTCAGGGAAAGCTGGCAGACACCCCTCAGGGCTGCGTTTGTGGCACACTCTCCCACCACCCTTTGGAGAAACCACAGCTAAATGCAAAGGTTAAAAGACGAGGAGGGTTTCCCCACCAAAAAGTTGAGTACCTTCAGTCAGGCACGGTGGCTTATGCCTGGCCCAGCTCCTTGAAGCCAAGTTGCTTGAGCTCAAGAATTTAAAGCACTTCACTCTGGGAAATCCCACCTGTGACCGATATTGCTCTGCCCTGCCTGTCCGAGGCTAACCTGCCCAGGGCCACTCAGCTCATTTCTCACTACACAGAACTGCCCAGGTGTTTCCAGACGCCAAGCAGAGGACAGGTCCACATCCTCATTCTGTTTTCTCTTCTTCCTGTCCATCTAGTCTTGTTCATTTACTGCCTTCCCGAATTTGTAATTGACACTTTAACCTCTCAACAGCCTGGCTTTCCCCATAAATAGTATGGTGGAACTGCCGTGCCATGTACTTCACTCCCTGAAACTGCCTCCTACATGACCATGGACCTAAGGCTGTGGCAAGTCAAGAAACTAGAAATCTTAAGCAGGATGTGGTGGTGAATGCCTGTAAGGCAGGAGGATCATAAGTGTGAGCCTAGCCTGGGTAAATTAGGGAAGACTGTCTCAGAATTTATAAAGGGCTGGGGATATAGCTCAGTGCAAAGGCCCTGGGTTCAATCCCCAGTACCAGGAAGGAAAGGAAAAAAAAAACCCCGAGAAATCTAGAGGTGTAGTAAGCAGGAAACATTCGACTAGTGTAACTACAGTGGCCCTCACCCGGCCCCACTTGAGAAGGCTTAAATGCTCCACGTTGACAGTGCTTTGGGACTTACCTGCTTTTAGTGGAGCTGCTTTTTAAACTCGGTAACAACAGACTGCAGTATCGTACATTTCTCAGGCACTGCACCCTACTCTGGATAACAAATGACTCTCAAGTCCAGTCTGAGGTCCCACTGTCCCTCACACATTCCTGCCTCAGGAGAGGAGCCCCGTTAGCTTGAAGACAGGTTCCCTCTAGGTCAACTACACTGGCTTCAATGCCATCTTCCTGCCTCAGCTTCCCAAGTGCTTGGCATACAGGTGTGTGCCAGCCCTCAACCCCCAGCTCCATTGAGCTTTTCTACCATAAAGTAACTTGGGAAACATGACTGCTTTGCTGTTGTAAAGCACAACTTTTCCTGGGAAATTCTCTATGCAACCTAGATTGCTTAAAGCATTTTTTAAACCCTTGGTTTCAAATATTACAACCAGATGCCCAGAACTGAGAAGCCAACCTGAAAAGCTCAGCAACAGTAGGGTCCCGAAGCTACACTGCCACTTACTCTGGTTAGTCATGAAGTCGGCAAAATTCCAGATGAGCTCTCCAACCACGTATTCTTTGCGTTTTTCATCCAGAACCATGTGGTACCGCTCTAGCAGACTCTTCTGGTACTCCTCGCTGAACATCAGAGGTGGGTCCTGGGTTCAAGGTGAAGAGAACTGGACAGTCAACACTGGCAGAACTGTGAATGTTAGATTAAAAGTAACAACCCACTCAGTGAGCTGTGGTGACTCTGGCCCTGGCTGTGGTACTGGAGAGAGAATGCTAGGTTGGCTGTAACCCAGGGTAAAAAAAAAAAGAAAAAAAATGAGCTTTTAATAAACCTTAATAACTTTTTTTTTTTTTGGTCTTTTTGAGACAGGGTCTTACTTTGCAGTTCAGGCTGGCCTTGAGCTCACTTTGTAGCCCAGGCTGGTCTCAATGACCCTCCTGCCTCAGCCTCCCCAGTGCTGGGATTGTGGGTAAGCACCACCACGCCAAGCTGGGAACTTTATTATAAACTTAGTTTGATACGTCATCATGTTCTCCCATCTCTCTTCAGATAAGCTAAATTACCCCAAGTAAAAAATATGTCTTCGCCTCTGGTTTCAAGTAGCTGCCCGTGCGGGATTTGAGGAGTGTGTGACTCAGATCTAACTCACCCCAACTGGTCTGGGGAGGAGCTGCCACTGAGCATGTTACCCATCCGACAGCTCACCTGCATCTGCTGCTGATGGCACCGAGACAAGTGATAGACGGGAAAGGCGAGTGTCGCACCTTCCAAGGCTTTGTCAGAGCACGGGAGGAAAACACAGCAGAGAGGAACAGGCGGGACCAGCAACAGTACAGTGTGGGGACGGACAGCCAGCAGTGGGGACTAAAATGCTCGGGAGCTGCATGGGAAACACCACTGCACAATGAAGTCACGTTTGGGTCCAGTTCTGAAGCTGAAATTGAGGCGGGGCAGGATGGAAATTTTCTTGCTTTTAACAGAAGTGGACCTGCATGTCGGATACAACAGCTACTATGCATGTGTGGCTGTTTAAATTCAAGACTAACGGGAAGTTAACAGTCACATGTCATGTGCTCAGTGGCCTCCTGTGGCCAGCCAGCTGCTGACACTATGGACAGTGAGGATGGGACATTTCCATCAGCCGGTTTCTTAACAGTTCAGAGTCGGTTACCTTTCTAAGGGGGAGCACAAACGTGTACACCCGTGGCTATGCCCCTACTTTACTAGTCAGGAGCAGCAGCCTTCTGGGTAAGGAAGGCAGACATGACAACACAGCACAGACAGTCCTCAGTTAGCAAAAGTTCCATTCCTGCAATGATGATGTTAGATCAACGGGCCCTGAATTGAGGAATTGTGGGTAGTATGTACAATATTCAGAACAAAGAAATGGTCACAGGAAACGCCAACCTGATGACTGCTTTTATCTGCATAACTCTCCCATGCAGCACTGTAACATACGACAGAATGTAAGTTGTCAGTACTATACTGTGCAGTAATCAGCAAAAATTACAGCACTGTATAAACAAGGTTCCACACAAAAAAAGACTATCAGCAAGGTGTACAGAACTGTGCAAAAATAAAAGACGAGTGGTAAGTCGGAACAGCCATTAGAACAAGTAGTTGTTAAACGAGGGATATCTGTATTAGACGTCATCAACAGTTCGATGAAATTGATTTGCCTAAGAACACATGCTCTCCAATAACCTTTAAAATAAAACACAGAGGCCACCAGCAAATCACATCAGCTGGATTCAGGCAGCACTGATCCCTCACATGTCAGAAAAGAGAGGGATGAAAATCAGAAAATCCAGGATCTCTTCTGATACAGCGGTGACATAGAAAGGGGCCCATCAAGAATCAGGACCACAAAACAGATGCAATCTAGACAGGATCTTTTTTTTTGTCTTTTGGAGACAGGGTCTTGCTATGCAGTTCAGGCTGGCCTTGAGCTCCCTTTGTAGCCCAGGTTGGTCTCGAACTCACAACGATCCTCCTGCCTCAGCCTCCTGAGTGCTGAGACTTACAGGCCTGTGCCTGCACGCTTGGCTTTTTGGATATGATCTTTAGCAAATCAATGAAGCATCTATTCCTTAGTTTCCTCATGTGCCCTTTCCTACATTTTGGCAGCCTCCATGAATTCTTCAAGGTTACCCCGATCAGAGTTGGTATTGCTGGGAGCTGTGCTCTAAATACATGGCTGTGGCTCGTTCGTGAAGGAGCTTCTGCAGGTCACTGCAAGGGACCACTGAAACTAAAATACTACTGACAAGATACCATAGAACCTGCTTGACCCTGTGTAAAGCTCCCTTGACAGTGACACATGGAGCCAGGCTCTGTCTGCGTCTGCAGTACGCACCGCAGAGGACAGATACACAAAGCGGGTCAGTAGTGAAGCAGCTCACCACCTCGGAGTGTGAGACAAAACTTAAACACAGCAAACAATCACAGAGGCGAGGACAACGGTGATAATTAACTTCCCTCATGGCCTGTGGTTTGGAAGCGAACAGAGAACCCTTGAGAGAATTCGCGCACTCACATAAGTGAGGCATTTCTGTGCACCAGAAAGTTTTCAAAGGTAACATCACTTCTGAAGAGCTGTTTCTGAGAATTTACCTCCAAATGAACCTGTTCTGTTAGCACCTGAGGGGCGGCTGGAAGGAAGCAAATGGTCCTTAGAAGTGAGCTCAATAAAAAGTGCTCCCGTAAACTGGCCCTCTGCACAGCTGTTCCGCAGGTACCTCAGGTCCCCTAAGGTGAGGCTCCCAGTCACTCCCTTCTGCATCAAAACAGAAGCCAGTACGCACCAGGCAAACAAAACAAAACTAAACAAAAATACCGTCATATATGTACAAAAAAGACATTGAGGTGATACAAGCATGATGTTAGGAACTGTACCCCAAAAAACAAAAAAGACAAGTTTGTGAGTCAGCAGCAGTCCTTAAATCCACACAGTGGTTAAATAGGTAGGTCGCTGGCTGGGGATACAGCTCAGTAGCACAGTGCCTGCCTGGCAAGCGCAAGGTCCTGAGTTCGATTCCCAGTACCAAAATTGGTAGGTTGTTAAGTGAGGAGAGTTTGTACAGTGCACTGGGGGTGGCTGTTCATACACAGGGGAAGCACAGGAGGAAGTGGACATCCACCAGGAACAGTCTTAGTGGCAACAGCTGAGCATGAAGGACTTGTGTGGGAGGAGGGACTGGCTATAGCTCAAGAATCCACACGAAGCTGAGGGTGGTAGCACATGCTTTTGGAGGCTGAAGCAGGAGGATACCAAGTCAGAGCCCAGCCTGGGCAACTCACAACTTAGCAAGACCCTAGCTCAAAAAATGATTGATTGGGGGTGCAGCTCAGTGCAAAAGCCCCAGGGTCAATCCCCAGTACATCAAAAGAACGAAAAGAAGAAAAAACCCGCACGGAAGAAAACCCCACAGGACAAAGCACATCGCTAGTGAGGAGAGGCACAACACACCGGTAGCCGTGCTCCGAGACTGACATGTCCCCTTGGTAAGCAGCCCTCACCCTGGGGGCCCCTGCCGAGTGCACAGGAAGCACAGATGCCACTCATTCTCTCCTGCAGCCCAGTCTGGTTGAGCAGTCATACAACGACATACAAGCCGTACGTATTTAACATAAACAACTTGATGGAAGTTGGGCATGGTGGTACACACCCATAATCCCAGCACTCTGAGAGGCTGAGGGAGGAGGATCACAAATTTGAGTCCAGCTTGGGAACTTAGACCCTGTCTCAAAATAATTTAAAACTTAAAAAGGGCTGGGGAGGCTGGGCATGGTGGCGCACACCTGTAGTCCCAGCCCTTGGGAGGCTGAGGCAGGAGGATCGCTTTGTGTTTGAGGACAACCTGGGATACATAGTTAATTCAAGCCCAGCCTGAACTACAGAGGAAGACTTGGTCTCAAAAAATAAAAGTAAAATAAAAAGGTCTGGGGTGTAGCTCAATTTGAAGGACCCGGGTTCCATATCCAGTACTGTAAAAACAGAAGCAAAAATCCCCCAAATCACGGCTCTCCCGGAGAGTTGGTGGGCGGTCTCTGTAAATGAGGCCCCTAAGGACCAGACAGCCGGACCCAGGGGCAGCATGCGCCCGGGGTGGGAGGGACCTGGAGAGCCGGCCTGATGCAAAGGAAGCAGAGGGCTTCTGCTCACCTCGTGCAGCCCCGCTATGGTCTCGGCGCCGTACTCGCTCTGAATGATCGGCTTCCGGTAGGCGCGGTGCCAGTTCTCGAACTGGGTATGCAGCTGCAGCTCGATCACCTCCAGGTGCCCGTAGTCGTGGTACCAGGAGTAGTAGCTGTTCACGCAGATCACATCCACGTATGGAACCTGCGAGCGGCACAAGCCTGTAAGGAGCGGAGGCGAAGAGGGCGCGGGCAGCCGCGTCCCTGCGCGCTTTGGTAGAGGAAGTAAGAAGGGCATGCAGCAAAGGATTTGGATACAAGGGCTGGGGATGCAGCGCAGCTTAAAAGCCCTGGGTTCAATCCTCAGCGCCCACACCCACACACGCATACAGGGCTCATCACCACCGCCTCAGCTGGGACCGATGTCTTTCCCAGCAGCCACAGCCCCTGCCAGGTGGGCGGCAGAAGGGTGGGGGCAGAAGCTCGGGAGGCGCCTGGGTCACAGACCAGTTAAACCCAGCAGGCCCAGGGGGCCCAGGCCCCACCTCACAGGCCACCGCCCACCACCCGCGGTTCCAGCCCAGCCGTCACCCGGGTGCCGTGCGAGGCTTCCTCCAGCTGTGTTAAAACTAAAAGGCTGGCTTCACAACTCTTTGTTCAATGCTCCTGAGCCTCCTGCCTCAGCCTCTCAGAGTGCTGGGATCACAGGCCTACGGCCCGGCAGCCGGCTTTCCAGTTGCTCCTGTGCTGGTCTCTCGTCCATTCTTAACTTCCCTCCCTGCCGCACTGCCCCCTCGTGGCTTCCCCTTAG
>PVLD010013659.1:7652-40353 GCA_004027595.1 Dinomys branickii | reverse complement strand
TGAGCTATATCCCCAGCAGAGCCAGCTGCATCTGGTCAGGTCCCCACAGCTGTTTTGTCATGGGAACCACTGGGGATCTGACCTCAGGCTCCCACCAGGGCTCATTAAAGCTGAACCACAGAGTCCTAAGTTCCGGACTTGAAAGTTTGCTCCGTGGTGGTTACCTCAAGTTTCACAAACACCAGACAAATAAACTCTGCCCCGAGTCCCCAGCATCCTGCGGACTCATGAAGCTGAGGACAGCGTCCAGCCGCACTGCGACAGCCACCTGGGTCTGGAAGCCACCGCCCGCTGTCACCGTGGAGAGCAAGGGACAGAACACTGCCCTCCATGTCCTCCCAGGTCGTACTGGCAGCACCCCGGGGACTGAAGGACAGGCTGGAGGTAGGGGGCAGCAGAAGCGGCGCAGAGCCCAGCTCACCCCCAGGTCTGCTGCATAGTTGGAGTTGGTCACAAAGGTCACCGGCCGGGTGGGGTCCAAAGCTTTCGTGTGGGTGATCACCGTCCTGTCCGGGGGCAGAAGACGTGGCCCCATCAGCGAGCTGGTGTCGTCTCCCTCCTGGTCGCCCCCAAACCCGCCCTCCTGTCTGCAGCACAGCTTTAATCCCGGCACTCTGAGGCTGAGGCAGGAGGATCCTAAGTTGGAGCAGACTGGGTGATTTAGCAACTTAGCAAGACCTTGTCTCAAAGTAGAGAAAAACCAAAGTTCTAAATGGCTGAAAGGTTCCTCAAGGCTGGGACGGTGGAGTGATCACGACGGGATATTAACACAAACTGCTGCGCTGCCGGGCAGACTGTGCTCTGCTGGTGCTCAGGAGGGGACAAAATGCTCAGTGGAGATGGTACAAGTGACATCACAGGTGCAGGCCACTGGCTGTGAAAATGGGGGGGGGGGCGCAGTGGGCCCTGTGAGACACAGTGGGGCAGAGTTCATGGCAGTCAGCTGAGGAAGCAGCAGACAGAGCAGGAGGGGAAAGGAGACTCCTGACAGAGGGGCCAGAGGTCAGTGCGCGACCCTGAGAGCTAGCCAAGGCCTCCACAGTGCAGGCCCCCCTCATTCACTGGGTTTCTTGGGGAGGGGCAGTACTGGGAGTGAACCCAGGGCCTTTCCACTGAGCTATATCTCAGCCCTTTTGTATTTTGAGGCAGGGTCTCTTTAAATTGCCCAGGGTAGGATCCAACTTGTATGCTCCTGCCTCAGCCTCCCAGGGTGCTGGGATGACTGGTCCTGCTGTCCCTATTTTTTCTTCTTTTCAAATAGGAAGCTAGATGCCTCTGCATATTAACTCTGGATTCATTCAGGTGTGAAATGGACAGAGAAGGCCTCGCCAAGGTGAAGAGCCCACCTGGGTGGGTGGATATTCCTTCCCCTGAGCCGACGGTATGGACGCCCCTTGGGCTCAGGGCCAGGGGTCACCGCAGGACTCCCAGCACACACCAGCTCCACCGGCTCCTGGCTGCCACCCTGGCCAGCCCTGGCCCAGGGCGCGCAGGGCACTCACTTGAAGTAGTGGCCAGCAGGCTGTAGGAAGGACGAGGGCTCGTTGGCCACCGACCACATCACCACGGCTGGGTGGTTCTTGTCCCGCCGCACCAGCTCTTCCATCACCTGCAGGTGGTGCTGCAGGGACTGGTTGCCATAGCTCTCACTGCAGGCAGGGAGGGAAAGGGAGTGCCTGTCACATGCGTCTGTCCCCAGGGCCGGGCAGGCCAGGCATTGGGCACTCACAGCAGCACAATGCCCACTCCAGGACACTCGTCGATGACCACGATCCCGTAGCGGTCACAGAGCTGCATCACCTCCTCTGCATAGGGGTAGTGACTGGTGCGGAAGGAGTTGGCCCCCAGCCAGCGGAGCAGGTTGAAGTCCTTCATCAGCAGCGCCCAGTCGAAGCCCTTGCCTCGGATCTAGGGTGCGGGACAGAGTGAGCCCTGCCCACCCCTGAGGAAGATGCACCCCGACACCCGCCCTCCAGCCTCCACACGGGCCTTTACGGTATAGGGCTGAACCCAGGGCCTTTGCACTGAGCTATATTCCCCAGTCTTTTTAAAATCTTTTATTTTGAGATGGGGTCTCACTAAGTCACTATGTTGCCCAGGCTGAGTTTAACCTTGTGATCCTCCTGCCTCAGCCTCCCAGAGTGCTAGGATGACAGCTATGCACCACCACACAGGCTTACTGTTTGCAGCAGATTGCTTACATGTGCCAAGCTGCGCTCAGCAGCTTCAGGTGCAAGGGGGAGGGGAAAGGAAATGAGCAGGAACACCCCACGCGGGGGCTCGGGCCCCAACTCACATCCGAATCCTCGTGTTTGTTGACACCATGGAAGTAGAATGGCTTCCCATTGATAAGGAACTGAGTCTCTGTGACGGCCACAGTGCGAATCCCAACAGGGAGTGTGTAGAAGTCGGCCATGGACCCCAGGGCTGTCTGTGCGATCATCCTCACCTATGCGAGCCACGAAGCCCAAGCGACAGGCCTGAGCCCATCCAGGCACCCCCAACAGGACAGAGCCCCTCTTCTTTTCTGCTTTTTTCAGATGAGGTCTCACTATGTTGTCCAGGCTAGCCTGGAACTTCTAGGCTCAAGCAATCCTCCTACCTCAGCCTCCCAAGCGAGGCACCCTACACCATAGCTAGCTGTGAAGGACCCTTGTGACACCACCCTTGTGAGCCAACTTTAGGGCTGCAAGCAGAGACATAGAAATCACAGTCCCTAGTGCTGTCTCTCTGGCCCTGCCCAATTGAGGGCAGGAAATTGAGAAAACTCCAGGGACCCTGCCCACCTCCCGGCCCATCCCAGGCCACCAGATGGTACAAAAGGCCTCCCTTAGTCCCAGGCCTGAGCCACTGTTACCTCCAGTGAGTAAAGATAGGCAGGGTCCTTGTGCATCAGGTACGGCCACCAGAGGCGGGCATTGGGCACCTGCAGCTGACCCTGGCCTCCTGTCCCCTGGGCCACCACGTTGCCTTCCGCATCCAGGAGTCGCACTTGTAGCTCAAAGTGTTTGCTGCCCTGGGTGACAATCTGGTAATTCACCAGCCCTGCAGGAAGCGAGATCAGGGCTGAGGGAGGGTTGTGACCTGGGTCATCCTGCAGCCACCACCTCACGGCCACCACCTCGGGGAGTCCCCTCAGGCGCCAAGAACCACACAATGCTTTTTCCTCTTTACTTTCTGACACTGGGGATGGACCCAAGGCCTTTGCCCTGAGCTGAATCCCCAGCCCTTTTAAAAATTTTGTATTTTGAGACAAGGTCCTGCTAGGTGTGAAGTTGCCCGGGCCAGGCTGTTTCCTGTGCTCAGTGCGCAGTGAGGGGAGACGACATGAGGACCCTGGCACTCAGGAAACACCCCACTTCCCCTCGGACCCCACTTCCTCTCGGTGAGGCCCCCTGGCTCCAATGGCCCAGGTTTAGCTCCTAGGTGGACAGAAGCTTGCGAGGGCCAACACGCAGAGAGGCCGTTTTTCCTTTGGCAGGGGAGGGGGGTCTTTCTAAACAGGGATCAGAGCAGCTCTGGGTCTGGCCAGGCACACTTCATGCCAGCTGCCCTCACCGGTGTCCTGGTCCACATCTGTGGTGACCGTGATGTCATTGATGTAAGCGGTAGGTGTGGTGTAGAGGAGCACAGACCGATGCAGTCCCGCATAGTTGAAGAAGTCGAAGTTTATGTCCTGGACAAAGTAACCCT
The DNA here is from genome assembly GCA_004027595.1 of Dinomys branickii. NCBI lineage: Eukaryota > Metazoa > Chordata > Mammalia > Rodentia > Dinomyidae > Dinomys > Dinomys branickii. The sequence goes on along the minus strand of PVLD010013659.1, from coordinate 36,660 downwards.
TGGGATACCTAGGGCAGGAGGACAAGGGCCAGCGGTCCTCAGCCTCCCCGAGCTCCCCAGCCCCAGCCCTTGGCTCTGCTAAGGCCACCCTGTCCCTCTCGGGCAGGAAGACGCTGCTCACTTGGAGGTGTCAGTCTTGTAGAGGATGGTCCCCGGGGGCAGGGTGTGCGGGGTGAGGGTGTTGTTGATGGCGATGGTCACACGGCAGGAGGACAGGGGCCCCGTCTGGACCAGCTTGCTGATGTCAGCCTCAAAGGGGAGGTGGCCGCCCTCGTGCTCTGCCACGTGGACCCCATTGACCCACTGCGGACACAGGAGATATGGGGAGGAGGCAGGGCACGGCCTCTGCAGCCTGACAGGACGGACTCCCAAGGAGATCAGACATGGACTCCAGGGTGGGGCCCCCAGGGCCACCCCAGAAGCCAGGCAGGGAGGCAGGTGACAGCTGGGAGACCGAGAGCCCCTGCGGCCCTACACACACTCCGCAGCCAGCCAGCCCCTTGCCCACCCGCCGCTCCCGCACTGACCATGATGGCATAGTAGTGGGCGCTGCCAACCCTCAGAACCACTCTCGTGCGCAGGTCTTGGGTCCATCGCTCGGGCAAGATCACTTCCCGCTCATACCACACCCAGCCCACGAAATTCCGCAGCTGCCCATCTTGGCCCACGTCGTTGAAGCTGGACGGCACGGGCATGTCCAGGGTGGGGCCAGACTACGGGAAGAAGAGCTGGGCTCAGGTCCGGGTCACGCAGCAATCTGGGACCGCTGTCACAGCTGTAGCCCCGGCACCTAGCACAAACCCTGCCCTGAGAGGCACGCTGTCAGCACTGGCTGAGCAGGTGTCCCATAACTGGATCAGGTGCACACGGCCAGCGCAGCTAGTGCCTGAGAGCACAGCAGTACTCCAGGGCTCATGGCAGCAGGGCCAAGATCTCCAAAGACAAGGGCGAGCCCTGGGTCACCGCCCACGCCCAGGCGGCCTCAGGCAGGGGAAGTGTGGTCTCGGCGGAGCCAACAGTGCCTGGGTCTCGCAGCCGAGCACCCCGCCTCCCGCCCCACTTCCTCCTCCGCTGATCGCTGGGCTGCGCGCTGAAACTGGAGATGCAGGCGGCCCGCACCGGTCGGGCTGTGGGGACCGCGGCAGAGGCACCTCGCGGCGGTGCCAAGTCCCCACCTCCGCGCGGACCTCCCCAGCCAGGGCTGCCCAGGACCCCCCTCGGGGCGGCGGGCACGGCTCCCCTCAGGCCCAGCCCCATGTCGCGACCTCCGCCCGGCCGGCAGCCCCGGTGTAGGCTGCGGGGCTCCGGGGTCGCACCTCGCGCAGCGGCCGCTGGTACCACTGCTCCTCGAAGCCGCGGCGCCGGGAGGCAGAGAGGTCGGCGCGGAAGCTCCAGAGGCCGTCGAGCTCCTTGCGCTCCCGCGACAGGCTCTCGCGGGGGTACAGCATCCCGCCCTGCAGCGCCAGCACGCCCCGCCAGAGCAGTGCACACCCCCAGAGCAGGGCGCCGAGCGCAGCCCAGCGCCCAGCCGGCGTCCGGGCCATGATTCCCGCGCCGGCGGCCGGCGTCCGCGTGTAAGCGGGGCGCGGGGCGGGGCGGCGCCGCGGGGGCGGGGCGGATCACGTGTCCGTGCGGGAGGCCACTCGCGCCATTTTGCTTGAGGGCGAGGGCCAGCACTAGAGGACTCCGGAGTGGCACGCTCCTGGGTCTTTGCTCCCAACCCAAAAGGGCGGGCACTCGGGCCGCCCTCCCACAGCAATACTAGCGATCACTGCCTTCCGCACTCAGGAACCGACTGACTCTCCCCAGTTGGACCCGGGCAGAGGCTGGGGTGCCCGGGTCCCGACTCCCGAGCTCCCCGCCCACGGGGACTTTCCCAACTCAAATTAGCAAGACAGCGGGCGGGCCCAGGCGACACCTCCTCCAGGCCTTGGGTCGGACCCAACCCAGAGATATGGGGTGAAGGGGGAGGGCTGGAGGTGGGGCTTAGGGCCCCCATTGCCTGCCCTGGACGCGGAGGTTAGCAGAGTTGCACAAGTGTTTGCTTTGTTCTGACGGCGAGCTCCCTAAAGCACCTGATAGTGGACTTCGACCTTGGAAAGGGAGGGAGATCCCAGGAAGATAAAATTAAATACAGGAGCTGGCAAATATAACATTTTTTCCCCAAATGCTTATAGAAGTAAGAAACAAGGTGTGGCTGCGCACGCTTGTAATCCCGGTGATCTGGGAGCTCCAGATGGTGCAAGGCAAACAGAAGTGCCGACCTGCTAGATGTCGGGTAGCCCGAGTTTGTATTCCCCAAAATCCAAGGATGAATTCTAAAGAATAACCAAGGTTAAGAATAAGAAACTTTACTGGGAGAGAGAGAGAGCCTGAGAGACAGGAGGGGACCCAGAAAGTGGTCTCCCAGCGGGCCCACTTCTCAAAGGAAGTTTCATAGAAAATCACGAGGTGGGTACAGCGTGGGACAGAACTACGATCAACCAATAAGGTTACAAGTAACTGATCCAAGGGGAAGCCAGTCACGAAGCAAGTGTCCGCGGGAAGAACAAGGACTTCATTTGGAAGAGGTGAGTCAGGAGGTCACTGGCCCAAGTGACTGTCAGTCCCACCTCGAGATTCAGGGGAGCATCAGGGCGGATGTGTGGAGCCTTTAAATTCAGGAAGTCTGATTTATGGGAGGTGGCTGCGTGCTGGTGCAGGCTGAACTGCTTTGACTTTCCGTCACCCCGACACCACTTTTCTGTTTGTGCCTTGTCTTGGTACAAACTTGCCCTGAGCACAGCTTCCCCGCGATCTTTGATAAAACGTAGCTGCTTTCCACTTGCCCTGGGTGTGCAGCTTGCAAGTCTTTGCTGTACACAGGAGCGTGGGCTCCTTCCACCGCTCACACGGCAGGCAGCCCCAGCACTGACAGTTGGTGACGTCACCAGGGACGGAATGGGAGGCGGAGTGGGGTCCAAACATAAGCCACAAGATGCCCCGGATTTCGAGTCCAGGCCGCTTAGGGCCGGAAGGAGCAGCCCAACCCCTTCTGGGTAATTCCAGACTCCTGGGGACATTGCCTCAGGATCTGCCACTGCCCCACCCTCGTCCGACCCTCAGCTCCTGAATAAGACAAGCTTCAAGCACATGGTTGGCCTGGCTTATGTTTGTCAAGGGAAACAAAATCGAAGTGAGCAGTACTGGTTCCTGGCCCTTCTTGCCATGGGATCAGAGGCCACTGTCAACCGGATCTCACTGCCAGGCCGGGCCTTTGAACGGCTGAGGTACGCAAGCTGCCTCTGTGCTGGGCCCAACCGGAAGTTGCCTAAAACCTCAAAAACCTCTGCTGAACTTCTGTACCATGAGCCCTTCCCTGTACTACCCAGGACTGAGGCTACTCTCGATCCATTTCTTAGGAAACCCTTGTCAGCACCAGTTGCGACTCCAGGGTGACTGGCAGGGCTTGGGGTTCAGGCTTTTGCCTCGTCCCGGAAGACCTTCCTCTTTTGTCCCTGACTAGAAAGCTCCCATCACCCCTCACCTAACGCCTCAGCACTCAGCTCAGGTATCGTCACCTTCCCCTCTCGTGCTCCAGGTCACTCTCCTGCCGCCTCCACACATGACCCCAAACCCACCGGGGAGCTGGGCCATTGGACTTAGTCCTTCAGGAGGTTGTAATAGAAATGTCATAGACTGGAAAATCATAAGTGACAGAAATTGATTGCTTATGGTTCTGGAGGCCAGAAAGTCCAAGATCAGGGAGAAACAGTGTTGATACCATTGGGCTCCATTTCTCAAATATATATGCTTTTTAAAATTTAGTTTTGTTTTTGGTCTCACTACGCAGTTCAGGCTGGTCTGAACTTACTGTGTAGCCTATGTTGGCCTGAGCTCACAGTGATCTTCCTGCCTCAGCCTCCTGCTCAGATTACAGGCATGCACCACTATGTCCAACTAGCCCCCATTTATTGAGCACTTACCCTTGCTTGTCCCATAAGTGGGATCCTAGTGAGGAAATGGATTCAGAGAGCTCAAGTGACTCTAGTAAAGCCAGGGATATAGCTCAGTGGCATAAGTGCCTGCCTGGCAAGTGCAAGGTCCTGAGTTCAATTCCCAGTACGAAGGAAGGAAGGAAGGAAGAAAAAAGTAAGGGCTGGAGCCTCAGATCTCAGCCCTACCCAGCAAGTGCTCGTTCCCAGCCCCGTTTCACTCTTTCTGGTTTCCAAGATCACTTCCCACTTATGTGGCTGTATCTCATAGGTCTTTGTCTTCGCTTCTGCTTCCAGCCGGGCTTAGCTATAGGAAGGTGACAGACATCCAAGATGGGATTCAGGGACCATATGTTGTGAACTGACATGGAGCACAGGAGGAAGAAAACACTGAAATGTGAGTGGCCAGGACACCTGAGTCACAAACAAACAGGAGCACAGGGAATTCTAGCAAATGTAGAGTAAGCTGCTTAAACTGGGCACCAGGCGACCCAGGAGAAAGGGATTGGCAGGCTGTGCCTGTCCCAGCAAGATGGGCACCACGTGATAGCCAGACAGCTTCCAGAAGCATCTAAGCAGAACCTCCCCTCTGGCAGCTCAGAGGGAGACTACTGAACACCCAGGCCAAGGCTTAACTATAAAATATCCCAGCTACTAGAGGCAGGGCCATGACCGGGAAGAGCAAGACCCTGTGCATTAGTCAACTTGCCATTACTATGACAAACAGCAGAGATAATCAAGTTATAAAGCAGAAAGGTTGACTGGGCTCCTACTTTCAGAGCTCCTGGCCAGGATCAATTGGCCCCATTGCTTCCAGGCCTGTGCAGCAGAACAAAACTACACCCCTTCCAACCCGGGAGCAAAGGAGAGTGAGGAGGAGGCTGGGTGCCACTCTCCCCATTGAAGGGACCACACCCCCAGCCTCCCACTAGGCCTCCTTCTTAAAGGTGCTACCTCCCAGGGCCACCGTGGGCTGGGATCCCATCCTTCAATGCAGGGACCTTTGGGAAACACCGATCCAGCCCTTTTTAAGTTTTTACTTTGAGACAGGTCTTGCTAAATTGTCCATGCTGGGCTTGATTTGGGGAATCTTCCTGCTTCAGCCTCTCAGAGTGCTGGGATGATGGGCATGCACCTGGAATCAATTGTATTACATTCCAGAAGACTCCTTACACTTGGAACACATCGGCAGCCAGCTGTAAATAAGGAGTGGGTGGCAGAGCTGCCTTGCTGGAGGTTTGGGGGAGGCCCAGTGGAAGCTCTGTCCACTTCCTCTCCCCCACACCCTGCAGGCCAGGACTGTAGGAGAGAAGCAGTGCTGCGCCCCAGGATGCTGCAGAGAGCAGTGGCCATCAAAGACCAAGTGTGCCTGAGCAGGGTCCCCACTGAACCCAGTTCAGCTCTGTGGCCCCCACAAACATTGAGTTGGTCATGGAGAATGAGCAAGAACTATCAGGAACCCCCCCACACACTGGTGACGGAAGCACAGGAGCCGAGCTTTCCTGGAAGAGACAGTGCAGCTACTGAGCCTGAGGGCACATGCCCTGATGATCAAGCTCAGTCGAGTCCACCTGACTGGCTTGAGAGCTGCCCAGGGGATGTGGAGTACACGGCTGGGTATCTGGAGGCCGTGGGAGTGGGGCCTGGGTCTGTGTTTGGTCCTCAGTCCCCTTTTCTCTGATGCTGTTCTCTGATTCCTGGCCACCATGAACTCAGCACCTCTGCTCCTCCCTGCCTTTCTGCCATGATGGTTCTGCCGTGGACTCAAGCAGCCATGGACTGGATCTCCTGAAACCACAAGCCAAATTAAGCTTCTCATCTTTTAAACTGTGGGTGTTAAGTACTGTGTTCTAGCAGTGGGAAAACTGATTAATACATACAGCTACTGGTAGGGCAAATGTGTTTGTTTTCCCTTCTTCCTTCCTTCCTTCCTTCCTTCCTTCCTTCCTTCCTTCCTTCCTTCCTTCCTTCCTGTCTCTCTCTCTCTTTCATAGTTATCTTTCTTCCTCCTATTTCTCCTTCTTTTATCTCTTTCCATCCCTCTCTCTCCTTCTGTCTTTCTTTTTTGAGACAGCTTTGCTGTGAACCTGGGCTGGTCTCAATCTCACAACCATCCTGCTTCAGCCTCCTGGGTTCTGGAATTAGAGGGGTGCACCACCACACCCACAAAACGTCTGCTTTCCAACCCCTGTCAATGCACAGGATCAAAAGTACATCATAATTACAGGAAAAGACAGTGGTTCACATTCACTCTCTAGCTCTGGAGTTACGGTAACTCTCTGGGGCTCTGCCATCCTGTCCTCCACAGGAACGTGACATTCCACACACATCCCACCTGCACACTGCAGTAACGATGCCACGCCCATCGGCCGTACGTGCGGAGCTGAACGAAGCCCAGCAGGAAATGCCACGTCCTGTGGGCCCTTTTGGATGTGACGTACTCTGGGTACACTGCTTTTCCACCCAAGAGGAATTCAGTAACTCACATTCACTTTGTTGTTGTTGTTGTTGTTTTAAGACAGGGTGTCACAGTGTAGTCCGGGCTGGCCTTGAATTCACTGTGTAGCCCACATTGGCCTTAAATTCGTGGCAATCCTCCTGCCTCAGCTTCCTGAGTTGTGGGATGTTAGGGCTTATGTGCCGCTCTGCCTCCTGCTGCTCTGCCACGCCATCCTGCCGTGGAGCCAGCCCGCTGCAGACTGAAACATCTGTACACTGTGAACCAGCTAACCCTTCCCTCCTTTCACCCTGGATGTCAGGCATTTTGTCTCAGCAATGAGAAAAGTAACTGAGACGGGGTAACCAGTGTGCACTGCCCAACCACAGTCACTCAAAGTCAACACTGTTGATTCCTGTTTAGAGTGAGGATTTGTGACTTGCCCAGGGCACCTCTTTCACCTTCCTGACTTACAGAAAGAAGTTCTGGAGCTGTGTCACCTTAGATCAAAGGGCTCAGCTCATCATGATAGAGGTGTGACGACAGGGACATGCTGCTTGCCTGCAGGGTCACTCACAAGTACACGGCCTCAGCAAGGTGGCATGGCCTGGGAAGGTGCAGGGAAGGCGCGGCTTGGGGCCAACATTCGGCACATCTGGACTCCTGCCCTCCAGGACGATCGCCGGAGAGAGCACACAGTCCAGGGACGACAGGGCGGCAGCAGGAAGGGTGCCTCTCGCCATTCTTCTGGGAACCCGTTTCCAGTTTCCAGTCTTAATATCAGGGTCTGGCAGATTAGGAGGTCCCGGTCCCGGCCCCTGGGAAACGGTGCTGCCCTCACAGAAGGCCACGTGTTTGCTCCGATCATGTGATGCAGCATCAGAGAAGACAAGGTTTCAGGGTGAGAGACTCACTTGGCTCGTGCCTTCTGCAGCTCCCACCCATGGTTCTTGGCCTGGTTGCTCTGGGGCCTAGAGCGGAACGTCTTGGCAGAATAATGCTGCTAGGGTTTACTGCAAAGACAACACCTGAATTTTGAATGGCAGGATCCGTCAGTCCGGGACACAGGTCAACGCCTCCAGTGTGTTCAGCAACACCACGGGAGGGCAGAGCGGCAAGCGGGAAGCTTTCCCCAGAGCACCGGGAGGCATAGTTGTAGGTGAGCTCTCCCACCACTGCCTGAAAGTATGCTCCACAATGCCCTCTGCTGCGAGGGTAGTTGCAGGGCTCCTGGGGAAAAATCTAAATCACGTCTCACAACGCACACATGGCTGAGCCATGGTTTCAGGACTCTGAACCCCAGAATTGACTTCTGCAGGGCTCTCTTCTCTTCAGTCCTGGAGGAGAATTTAGGGAGGAATGATGTTAATACTCCTTTAAATGACTTGGGCAAATTCCTGTCTTCTTGAGTTCCCCCAAATATCCCCAAGGTGTCTGGATCTGTGAGGAGGTGATGGTCCAGGGAATTCGCCTGCAAAACCGCCTGGCCTGGATCTTCTCCGGCGGCAGGTTGGGGTGCTGATTCCATCGCTCTGCTTCCTGTGAGGGCCACTGAGGTTTCCTATTTTTTCTTGTGTCAGTGTAGCTAATTCGTGTGTTTCAAGGAGTGTCCATGTCAGCTGCATTCACTGGGGTGCTGTTGCTCCTCGTATCCTCTTACAACCCTCTTAACCTCTCTAAGTCAGCAACAACCCTCCCATGTTCTCCTTTGCTTGTTTTTGTTTTTTGAGACAGGGTCTCCCTGTGCAGTTCAGGTTGGCCTTGCTTGTGGGGGGGGGACACGATTTTTATCTACAGGAGTTACCTTGTTGGAACATGGGCCCCTTGCGGATGAGAGGACGTCACACGGGATTGGATGAGCCCTGAGTCCAGTGACCAACGCCACTATAAGGACACTGGACTCACTGGGACAGGCACAGGGGTAATGGCAGAGATTCCCAGCAATGTAGTCACGAGCTGTGCCATACCAAGGACTGGCAGCCCTCGCCGGAAACCAGGAGACAGACGAACTACAGGGTCTCCCTCAGTGTCGGGAAGGGACCAACCCTGCTAACACTCTGTGATTGGATTTCCCACCTGAAATGCGAGAGGATAAATTTCTAGATTTATTGATTTACTTATTCTTTTTCGACGCTGGAGAGTGAACCCAGGGCCTTGGCATTAGAGCTACATCTCTAGCCCTTTTTAATTTTACTATTTAAAAAAATTTTTTTGACATAAGATCTTCCTAATTTGTCCAAACTGAGCTCCAATTTGTGATCCTCCTGCCTCAGCCTCCTGAGCCACTGAGATTACAGGTGTGCACTGCTGCACCCAATTTAAATTTCTGTTATTTTAAGTCACCAAGTTTGTGGTCACTTGTTGTAGGGGTCTCAGAATCTAACACACCCAGATAGGAGGAGACTCAGTGTAACCCAGAGTGCCCTGGGCGGGGCAGAGTGCATTTTCAGACGTCCACAACCGTGTGTGCCAGGCGTGCTTTTCAGCGAGGCGGCCTCACCGGCCCCATCACCGGCAAACTCTGTGCCTCCGGCATGGTCTGGGGAGGTCACAGCAGAAGGGGGGCTGGGCCAGTCTGAGTGGCCCCTTTTCTGACAAGAGGTGTACCTACTTCCTGTCTCTGAAAAACCAGCTGCCAGGCAGCAAGCAGGTGGCGCCCACCTGTAATACCACCACTGTGGGAGGCTGAGGCAGGAAGATTTTTTGAGTCTGAGTCAAACCTGAGCAATTTAGTGACTTGGTGAGATCCTGATTCACAAAAGCAAAGAATAAAAAGGAAGGAAAGAAGGAGAAAAAAAATCTAGCGGGAAGGGGAAAGGGTGCGTGACAGGAAAGGTAGAGCAAGCCCTGAAACGCGTGACGAGACGTTGTTGGTACGGAAACACGCGGCGCGGGAGATACGTGCTGACTCTGAAGCGCGTGGTGTGAGCAGCAAACGCGCACGTCGAAATTTTACATCTGTACTTTACACGCATTACGGTACCAGGGGCATCGCACAGGTCCCTCCACGTCCTCCGCCGCCCCAGACACGCTGCCCGTGTCCCCGCCGCTCTGTGCGGCCAGCCGCGCGCTGCTCTGTCCCACCTGGTCCCTCCGGGCCGGGACGCGGCAGCTGGGGACCGGCGGGGAGCCGGGCCGGGAGCGGGGAAGGGTCCCGCTCGGTAAAGGACGGAGCCCACCGGCCCTCGGCAGCGCCCTCCGCTCTCCTTCCCGCCATCCCGGAGCGCGCGGAGCGGCTGCCCGGTGCGCACAAGCCAGGCGCGTCTCTGCTCAACCCCCTCTCCCTCTGTGGCGTGTTCTCTAGGCTTGGGGCCTTCTGTTCCAGCAGGGTTTGTTGTTTGTTGGTTTGCTTGTTGAGAGAGGATCTCTCTATGTAGCCCAGGCAGGCCTCAAAACTCATGACAATCCTCCCTCAGCTCCCGGGTGCTGGAATTACAGACGTGCTGCTACAGGTGGCCCCAGTAAGATATTTTACTGTCACTGGTTTTTGTTTTGTTTTGCTTTGTTTTTTGGTACCAGGAATCGAACTCTGGACCTTGTGTTGTCACTGTTTGAACAACAAAATCCGCGCATACCTTGTTAGACTGGAGAATTGTAATGTTTTCCATTATCATTGTAAAACTAAGGAGAATTTTATAACTTTTTTATGTAGCTGTTACATGTAGGACAATCTATCTTTTAGAGTAAATTACTCTTTAAATAAAAGAATCCTAGTGTTCTCTTTAAGTCAAATGTCATTGTTTACATAAACTTTTTGTTTAAAGGAAAAAGAAGGGCTGGGCATATAGCTAGGTGGTACTGTGCCTGCCTGGCAAGTATGAGGTCCCGAGCTCGATTCCCAGTACCGGGGCTGGGGATATAGTTCAGTGGAATAAGCGCCTGCCTAGCAGGCGCAGGGTCCTGAGTTCAATCCCCAGTACCGCCAAAAAAAAAAGAACAACAACAACAAAAAATCGATTCCCAGTACCCCCCCAAATAGAAAAGAAAGGAAGGAAAGAAGAAAGAAAGAAAATAGAAGAGGACTGGGTGCAGTGGTGTGCCTGTAATCTCAGTACTCAGGAGGCTGAGGCAGGAGGATCACTGCGAGTTCGAGGCCTGCCTGGGCTACATAGTGAGTTCCAGGCTAGCCTGAACCGCATAGTGAAACCGTGTCTCAAAAAGACAAAAAAATATATATATTTCACAAAATAAAAATGAAAGGTTTGAAAATAAAGACATTTTGGCCGGGCGTGGTGATGCACGCCTGTAATGCCAGCACTTGGGAAGCTGAGGCAGGAGGATTGTTGCAAAATCGAGACCAATCTGGGCTACAAAGCGAGCTCAAGGCCAGCCTGAAGTGCATAGCGAGACCCTGTCTCAAAAAGGCAAAAAAAAAAAAAAAAAGATATTTTACTACTTGGCGTTTTAGTCTTGCACATCACTATAGCCCTCACTTGCTCAGACGCCTAGAACAGGGCTCCACAATACACACAGGGATGTTGGGTTTTCGCGAGGCTGCTTTCTCGGCTCTCAGGGACACTCGGAATGTCCCCATCTGTCCCACGGGTCCTCAGAATCCGAGCGTTTAGCTAATTCGACGCGCAGCTAGGTGGCTCCCTCTAGTGGCTGCTCCCCTCGCTACATCTGCTCGTTAAGGGTTTATGGGCCCTCGGACCTGCAGACCTGCAGGAGTCTCCTTGGCGTCTACCTTCATTTCCCAGCTTAGCGGGAAAGCACATCCTCTCTTTCCCAACCTGCCCAACCCAAGTCCTTCTTTTCCGTCAGATTCACCCTCTTTTCTGGTCAGGTTTGCTATTTTTCTTTTTGGCGATTCTGGGGATTGAGGGACCCGGGCTCTTGGTCCTTGTTTTTTTCTTTTTTGAGACAGGATCTCCCTATGTAGTCCAGGCTGGTCTTGAACTCACAGCAATCCTCCTGCCTCAGCCTCTCGAGCACTTGGAATACCGGTATCTGCCACCACACTCGGCAGTCCTTTTGTGCAGCTGATTTTTTTTTTTTTTAAGTACTAGGAAAGGAACACACGGCCTCGCCCTTGCCAGGCAGACACTGTTCCACTGAACCACATCCCCAGCCCTGCAGCTGATTTTTTAGGAATGCTTGCATAGCTTTAAAAATAATCCTTTATTAGCCGGGTGTGAAGGCACATGCCTGTAATTCCAGCACTCAGGAGGCTGAGGCAGGAGTATTGTGGCAAATTCAAGACCAGCCTGGGCTACAAAGTGTACTCAAGGCCAGCCTTAACTGCATAGCAAGACCCTGTCTCAAAAAGACAAAATACTAATAATGATAATGATAATCCTTTATCAATTGTAGAAACAATCTGACACACTATCATCTTACATAATACCATAATTATGTAAGTTATATTCTAGTTTACATAAAATTATATAGTACTATATTACATATGCATATGAATTGATGGGAAGTTCTATGGGCACATACGTATATGAAATATATCTATATATAAACATGTGAAAGCTGGAGCCAGTTGGCTGGGCTTTTGGGCCCCCTGTGGTCCTGGGGATCGAATCCAGGGCCATCACATGGAGCTACCTCCCCAGCACATTTGAAACATTTTTTAAAATCTTGAGACAAGGTCTCACTAAGTCATTAAATTGTCTAGGCTTGTAGGGGACAGCGACTCTTAGCGTATCTTAGTACAAGCCTCAAAATGTGTCTTGAGAAACATCCCGGAGGGGTTATAAAAAGTTAACTCTGCAGTTGACTTTGCCCTGTGGAATGCTTCTCCAAAGACAAAGTACGCCTGGGCCCAGATAACCACCTATGACCCCACCTGGGTTGTTTCATCCCCTCCCTGGCCCTATTTAAACATTGTAACCCTAAAGGAATGTATGGGTGTAAAAAGAGGAACAAGCAGAACAGAGTGCGGGCAGGATCTACCATGACTGGGCTGAGCTCTAATTTGCAGTCCTCCTGCCTCAGCCTCCCAGTGTGCTGGGATTACAGGCATGCTCCATGGCACCCGGCCAGGCAGCTGCTTTGCCAGCACTGCCTCAGCTTGCCCATTTGCAGTGAAGAAGGCAACATCTGGAGCAAGAAACCGCTCTGGATCCCTAAACAGGTCTGTGCTGCCCGAGAGCAGCAAGGGGCGGCCTCTGGCTGACCTGCTGGAGACTCTGATGTGTGTTCTGCCTGTCGAACGTGACAGCTGTGCCACAGACACGCAGCCAGCAGGCTGCCCATGTGTGAAGAGTGCTTAAAACTCCACTGCGGAGCCGGGGGTGGTGGCACCTGCCTGTAAAGCACTCGGGACGCTGAGACAGGAGACTCGCCAGGAGTTCGAGGCCAGTCTGGGCTACATAGGAAGTTCAAGGCTAGCCTGGAATACATACTGAGATTCCAACTCAAAAAAAGGGGGCGGGGCAAAATGGGAGAAGTCTTTTCTTTTGAGTCCAGATCTTACTATGTTGTCCAGGCTGGTCGTAAACTCCTGGGCTCAGAGATCCTCCTGTCTCAGCCTTCCCAGTACTACAGCCAAGGCTACAGGTGTGCATGGCCTTGTTCTCTTCATATGAGAAAAGGAGATGGACCCATGATCGAATTTGCAAGAGTCATAGCCAAGCTCGCTCGATGGGGTGGATCATCTCAGGGAAGCTTTGAGCTGGTCCCTTCTTGGGCGCCTGCAGAAACGTGGTCGCAGTGGCTCAGTGGGAGGCTGGCGGCCATCTTCGGAGGACACTGGATGCTAGAGGAACAGCCACTGCCCCTGCCTCGGAGATGTGGGATTTGTTTGGGGGCCAGCAGGCTGGGTGAAGCAGGTCTGCCCTGTCCCCACGGGGTGACGAAAGCTCAGCCCACAACCAGTAAACTGTGCCCCGCTGCTGCCAGGGCCGGCTTTGTCCGGGTCCCTGTGAGAAGCTCAAAATCTAGATAAAGAGCAAAATAAAAGATAATGGTCAGGCTGGGCATGGTGGCACACACCTGTAATCCCAGCACTGGGGAGGCTGAGGCAGGAGGACTGTTGCGAGTTTGAGACCAGTCTGGGCTACAAAGTGAGCTCAAGGCCGGCCTGAACTGTGTAACAAGACCCTGTCTCAAAAAGACAAAAACAAACAAAAAGATAGATGGTCAGAAACAGAGACAGGTGCTGTTCAGGGGAGCAGAGGGGAGTCACGTCTGTCCCAATCCCCACCACAAATGTCATTATTATGTACTGCAAACCTACACTCATGGAAAAGCTTAAAAGTGCAAGAAGAAATGCAAATTGAGGTAAAAACAGGCAAAAAGAAATCAGGACTTCTGCCCAGTGTGATGGTGCATGTGTATAATCTCAGCACGCTGGGAGGCTGAGGCAGGAGGATTGCAAGTTCTATCCCATCCTAGGCATCTTAGCAAGAATGTATCTCAAAATTTAAAAATGGGCTGGAGATGTAGCACAGCTCGAAGGTGCTGGGTTCAGTTCCCAATATCCCCCAAACAAAAAAATCCTCACCTCATGGTTTAGAGAATTCTTAGCCCAGCCACACTTGTTATTACTTGTTTTTCCTGAGACAGGGTCTCACTGTGTACTCTAAGCTGGCCTCCGATTCACTGTGTATCCCAGGGTGACCTTGAAGTCACAGGCGATCCTCCTGCCTCAGCCTCCTGAGTCCTGGGGCCACAGGCATGTGCCACCATGCCTGGCTTGTTCTCTTCATTTCTAAGTGGCAGCGCCTGCATCTGCCCAGCGTTTTGCAGACTGTGCCTCGCTGCTGAGTTTCTGTGTATGAGCTCATCTTGTCCTTACCATAGGCCTGAGCTGTCCAGGTTCCCAGGGGAAACTGCTGGGGGACCCCTGAGCTTCCCCTGCACTGAGTGCATGATGCGGGTGACCCAGGCTTTGGGCTTGAGGAGGTGTCGGTGGGATGTGGACTTTGGCTGGCACGTTAATGCACAGAGACTTTGAGGGACCCTGGGATGGGGTTAATGAGTTTTTCACCTCAGCTACACATGGCCCTCTGGGTGGCAGGCTGTGGTAGGTAAATCATGACCTGCGGAAATCCGTGGTAAAATCCTGTTTGTATGTCTCCATAGACCCCAACCTACCTTAAATCGCTTTTTTTTTCAGGACTGAGGATTGAACCCAGAGCCACTGCGCTGAGCTACATCACCATTTTTAAAATATTGCCAGGCATGGTGGCACATACCTATAATCTCAGCACTCAGGAGGCTGAGGCAGGAGGATCACTGCAAGTTCGAGGCCATCAAGATCATCTCAAAAAGTCACATTATATATAATATATATAATTATATATATATTATATATATATATATATATATATATTTTTTTTTTTTTTTTTTTTTTTTGAGACAGCGTCTCTTTTTTTGAGACAGCATCTTGCCAAGTTGCTGAGTTACTAAAGCTGGGCTCAAATTTGTGATCCTCCTGCCTCAGCCTCCCAGAGTGCTAAGATCTGTGTACTCAGCACAAGGTGGTGTGCGTCACCAGGCTCGGCTGGAATTGAAGCTTGTACCTGAAGGCATCGATGGTACAAGGGCCTCTGGAGAATGGGTTAATTTATGCATCCAGCGACTGCATCCATTTACCACTAGGTGTACCCAATGCCATAGCAGGGGCCCTTTCAAGAGGGCAGCAGAGGAGTTGGTTGGGGGCTGGGACAGTGGGCCTGGGACACTGCTGCTGGGGGACAGGGTCGGAGCCCAAGGGTCAGCAGCCTTTTTGTCCACACAGGCTGGGCCTGGGGTTATAATACGGTTCTCTTCCAGGCCTCTGGACTGTGGCTCCTCAGTGGTGGTAGAACACAGGGTTGCCCTGAGCCAGAGCACAGACACCGAGGTTAAGATTGTGAGTCCAGGAAGATGAGGCCAGGCGGTATGGCTCTGCGCTGGTGAAGGCGGAGCCCTGGGCCGGCCCGGGGCACTGAGGCACATAGTGCCTTCTTCTGAGCAGCTCACAGGAGGCCAGCATGGAGCAGGAGGCAGTTTCTAGTGGGTTCAGGAGGGGCTCTGAGTCAGGTGGTCTGAAGCCTCTTTCTACTTAGCCTGAAGGCACTCTCTGTGTAGCTCAGACTGGCCCAAAACTCACAGGGATCCTCCTGCCTCAGCCTCCTGAGTGCTGGGATGACAGGCATGCGCCACCTCGCCCAGCACCAAGCAATCTTCTAATCCGCTCCTCTCCCATCCTCCTGGCTCCCACGGGTTAGGATGATCGCACTATCTGTTGTCTGGAAGGCACGAGCCTCTGCTGACCTCTACACTGGGTCTCAGACACTATTCTAGATCAGGGTTCCCGACTAAGCCACACAGGTCCAGGGCCTTTGTTAGAACTTGGCTTCCGGACCAGTTCCTTAGGGGCGAAACCCAGCTATGGGCTGGCCTTAACTCTGTGTGGCGAGGTCCTTGAGGCCGGAGAGGGGCTCGCCACAACCTCCCAGGGGACTTGTTAGAGTGGCCTGGGCCCCACCGCCCCCAGCTTAGCTCTGACCTGGGTTTCTCTGGGTGTGAGACAGTCTCGCTGTGTGATACAGACTGGCCTTGACCTCACCTGGCCCAGGCTTGCCTCCAACTTGTGGTGATGCTCCTGCCTCAGCCTCCCATGTGCTGCAACTGTAAGCGTGTACCACCTTGCTGGGCTTAGCTGACCTGAAATGTGTGTTTTTGACTTCTTGTTCCCCAGAAAGGAGTCACTTTGGGAGATTCTGTGATCTGCAGCTTTTGTTCTCTCTGGAATTTGCAGTCATTTCCCAACTCTGCTGGGATTTTGGTTCTTTCGTTTACAAAAACCTCCTTGCTCCCAAAATCAGCGGGTGTCATTCTTCTTTCAGTTTAGGTTATTTTTCTTTGTTGTTAATAAAATGTAAATTTCTGACGTGTGTGTGTTTGTGTGTGTGTGTGTGTGTGTGTGTGGTGCTGAGGGTGGAAACCAGAGCCTTGGCACTGAGCTGCACACCCAGCTCCTTTTCAAATATTTTTTGAGACGAGGTCTTGCTTACTTGCTCGGCTGCCTAGGCTGAGTTTGAGCATCAGCCTTTCTGCCTCAACCTTCCAGAGTGCTGGGATGACAGGCTGCCCCAGCACGCCGGTGAATGTCAGACATTTCTTACAGGACTTCGCGAGACTGTGTAGACCAGGTCTTCTGTCCGGTGTCACCTGGCCCACTGTGGCTGTGGGGGGCAACCCCTCTGGACACCGCATCTCCGGGGTTGATCAGCGCATCGCCCCCTAGCGGGGAGGAGGCCGCACCTTCACTGTGTGCTCAAGTGTCTGTGTGTATGTGAGTGCGCGTGCACGTGTACGCAGGGTACTGGACCCAACCCACAGGCGCTCTGCCACTGAGCTACATCCCCAGCCCTTTTTATTTTTTATTTTGAGACAAGGGCTTGCTAAGTTACTCAATTGTCCAAGCTGGGCTTGAGCTTGGGATCCTCCTGCCTCAGCCTCCCACAGTGCTGGGATGACAGGCCTGCAGCCAAGTGGAGCCGGGCACTCCGAAGTCCCCCTGCAGACCTGCCCCAGGGTTTTGCCGGGCGACCTCCGAGGGTGCCATTGGAGAGAGAACGAGGGTGCCCGTGCAGAAAGCGAGAACGGCAGCAAGGAGAGCCCGACCTGGCCATGGGGCCTCGGGGTCCAAGGCCGCTCTGGCTGGGGTCCCTGTGCGGCAGGACCGTCTGCAGCTCTCCATCCGTCTGGGGCCGGGCCTGGTCACTGGGGCGCGGGCGCGGGGCTGGGGGGCTGCTGGGCGCGCAGCAGGGCCCGCACCTGGCCGATCTGCCAGTCGACGCTGGCGCGCGCCGTGCCACCCAGGGCAGTGTACTGCTCCACGCTGTGGCCGTAGTCCCACACGCGGCTCACGTCGTCCGCGAACAGGGGGCTGCGGGGACAGGGCGGTGGGCGGGCGCCAGGCCGGGGCGGGCGGGGAGGGACGGGACGGGACGGCGGGCGCACCTGATGCTCTGCAGCTCTGGCGGCGACAGCTGGCTCAGCGCCACGCCCCGGCTCTCGGCCAGGACCACGGCTCTCCCCGAGGCCTCGTGCGCCTGGCGGAACGGCATCTGCGGCGGACGCGGGGCGGCGTCGGCAACGGCGTCCCGGCCCGCCCGCCGCCGGACCTCCCGCCCGGGCCTCGGCCCCCGCCCCGCGCGGCTTACCCCCTTGCGGACCAGGTAGTAGGCGAGGTCCGTGGCCAGCATGTCCGGGCTGAGCGCCCGCGCCATGTTCTCGCGGTGGATCTGGGGACCCGGCGGCGTGAGCCCTGGCACCCTGGGGCTCGCGACACCAGACCCTGGACCCGCCCTGCCAGGATGTCACCGCCCCAACAGCCTCTCTCCCAGCTCTGGCTTGAGCCAGCCAGGAGGCGCATGCCTGTCATTCCAGCATTTGGGAGGCTGAGGCAGGATAGTCACTGTGAGTCTGAGGCCAGCCTAGGCCACATAGTGAGTTCAAGGCCAGCCTGGGCTGCACAGTGAAAGCCTGCCTCAAAAAGACAAACACTGGGCTCCATCCCACTGTGTCTGACTCAGTTGGTCTGGATCAAGGCCTAGGATCTTGCATTTCTACTGGGGTGGGGGGCTGGCGCTGTGCAACCGGGCCCGCACCTGGAGAACCAGTGGTGGGGAGACACCCCAAGCTGTCTGGGGGTGAGATGGAGATGTCGGGATCCACCCCAATGCTATGGGGGGTGCGGTGCTGAAGCAGGAATGAATGAATGATTATGGCTGAAGCTGGGTCAGGTGTGGTAAAGCACTCTGGGAGGCTGAGGCAGGAAGATCACACGTTTGAGCCCAGCCTGGGCAACTTAGTGACTTAGTGAGACCTTGTATCAAAATAGAAAATAAGGACCAGGGATGCAGCTCACTGTAAAGGCCCTGGGTTTAACCTTCAGGAGAGGGGAGGGGAGGGGAGGGAACAAATGAAAGGACAGGAGGGAGAAAAGAAAAGGATGTGCTCTGGGCAGTGGACAGGACCCAATGCGCTGCTCCCTCCCAGCTCCTCAGGAGCAGGGCCGGTCTCCCAGCCACAGCGGCCTCCTCTGGGGACCCCGTCTGGGCTCCTGCAGACCTGGCGGCAGGGACTCAAGTGGGGACAGGGAGGGGGTCTTGCCTGCAGCGTGGAGATGGCGCCCGTGGCCACCTGCAGGACGGCGCTCATGGTGTCGGACACTTCAAACACGGCTTCCTTGTCCTCCTGAGGGCACATGCGTTGGAGAGGCCCAGTGACCCGGCGGCACAGAGCCCGGCTGCAGGGCGCTCCGCCCACTGCTGGGGCGGGGTGCGAGGGACAGGAAAGGCGTGGCCACCCTGGGACTGTCCCACCCCAGCCCGCACCTGCAGGTCCTTGTTGTAGGTGCTCGGAAGCCCCTTCAGGGTCATCAGGAGCCCGGCGCACTGCGAGAAGAGACGGCTCAGGCGCCCCGCCCAGGACGCAGCCCCAGGCCGGCCGCCCCCAGCCGCTCACCCGCCCAAACACGCGGCCCGCCTTGCTGCGGATGAGTTCCAGGCTGTCCGGGTTCTTCTTCTGGGGCATCAGGCTGCTCCCGGTGCTGGGGACACAGAGGCCGTGGCAGAGGCACAGGGCGGTGCTGGGTCCCGGGAGCCCAGGCAGCGGGGACAGAGGCGGGCGGGCACGCACCTGTAGGCATCGGAGAGCTGCACGAAGCTGAACTCCTTGGTGCTGTAGAGGATGAGGTCCTCGGCCATCCTGCTGAGGTGGGTCACGCACAGGGACGCCCAGAACAGGAACTCCACTGAGCAGGGGCAGGGCACAGCCGGAGCTCGTGCGGGCCCCAGGCTTCTGTGTCCCTGCCCAGCCTGGAGAAGCTCGGGGGTAGGAGGAGCCTGGAAAGAAGCTGGGCGGGGGACAGAGGCAGCGCAGGGACAGTCCTGCGGAGCAGCAGGCTGGCGGCCACAACTCACCCACGAAGTCTCGCTCGCTGGTGGCGTCCATGCTGTTGAGCGTGATGGCCCCGAAGTTCAGCTCTGGGGGTGGAGGGGACGTGGGGCTGGGCTGGAGGGTGGAGAGTGGGCTCCACACCCCCAAATGGCCCCTGCTACCTCCCAGGAAGGACGATGGGGGACAAGGTTGTGGCACAGGTCACAGGACAGGGCAGGACCCCTGAGCTCCACCCAACAAGCAGCGCAGGGCTCAGCAGAAGGTAAGAAGGGCAGAGCTGCTCTCTCGCCCATGTGCCCCTGCAGGGCAGGACTGGTGCGTCTCACCTGCTCGGAGCAGCTCCCGGTCCATGCCCAGAGGGTTGCCCGCAATGGCCCCACTGAAGGACAGGGACAAGGGTCAGAGGGACCAGGCCTCCTGGCAGGCGCGTGTGCACGCACACACACAGACACACACACGCACACACGCACACACACAGAGTGCGTGCAGAACCATGCCTTGGCGACCACAGTGCACCCTAGGGCATGGCCTTTCCCGGGCCTGGCCACCTGGAACACCACAACTCTTTTCCTGTGCAGGGAGTGGCAGGTTGTAGGCAGCTGACTCTGAGACAGCCCTGGCCCTGCCTGGACACATTACCAGTTTGGTTGTCCCTCTCTGAGAGACAGCTGGAGGCCCATGCAGCTGTAAGCCCTCGCCCTGGCTTACGAGGTGCAGTGGAAATGTGCAGTGAGTGTTTACATAAAAAAATCACTACAGTAAAAGACACAGTGCCATGGGTCCCCAGCAAGATCCCCCCCTTGCTTTACACACTCATTCCCCCATTCTTCTGGAAGTGTTCCTTCATGAGTGTCTTTACTAGGGGTGACAGGCACCATCCAACAGAAAGGTGGGCTTGTAAAGACACACTACCTCATTCATGGACCCTGGCACTGTGTACCTAATGACTCTTCCCAAAGCCAAGGTGACCATGAAAGGGAAATGTTTTGAACTGATTCTGGACATCGAGGCAACCACAACAGAGCAACTAAAGACCCTCCTGAAAGAGGACTCCAGAGCTGCTCCAGAAAGTGTCAAGGAGGGTGGGCTAAGTGTGTTTGCAGCAAGGGGAAGTATTTTGAGGGGGATTCATGGCAATGTGTCTTTTATTGTAATACACTTTTTTTAAAGACAAACATTCACCATATTTTATGATCGTGCCTCCTATTACCCTGCGGCCTGTGTCCTCTGTCCCTGGCTTCTCGTGCCACTCCCAAAGGACCGTGCCCCACGCCCTAGGCCTTCACAGCCTTCGGCCTCACTCACCTCCCCAGGGGTAGGACATTGATCCGCTTCTGTACCTCCAGCAGCCTCTCCGAGTCCCGGGTCAGCGCCACAGCATGGCTGTGGGAGGCCAGGGCTGCAGACTCAGGGCAGCTGGTGTCCCCTTCATCCCCCACATGTGCCCAGCTCACCTCAAGATCCAGTGGCTCCAGCGGATGGGCTGGGCCCGCTGCAGGTGTGTGTACCCAGGAAAGAGGACGTCGCATTCCCTGCAGGGACAAGAGGACCAGGGGCCTGAGGGCTCGGGCCAGACATGGCCTGCCTAGGACACCAGGGACCAAGCAGTGTCCTGGGGACACATAGGTCTGTTCCGGTTTAGCTGTGTGCTCCCTAGTCTCCTGTGGGGGAGGTGACTGGAGTTCAGAGCTGAGCGTGCTGTTAGGAGACAGGGCCTGGTTTGAGGTGGTCACTCAGTGTGTGGCCTGGGAAGGGGCATTCTTGCCCAGCCCCTCCCCTCCCCCCGCTGCTCCAGGCCACCTCGGGTTGCCCATGTGACCTGGCCTAGACCCTTCCCTCATATTGTCCTGCTTCAGATTCAGTCAGCCATGGACTGAGCCCTCTGCCACCATGAGTGAAATAATCCTCTCCCTTCTGTAACTCTCAGGTGTCATCACAGCAACAGGAATGCAGCCAATAAGGGACCCTAAAGGAAAGCCAGGCACGGTGGCACACACTGTGGTCCCAGCACTTGGGAGGCTGAGGCAGGAGGACCACAAGTTAGAGCCTATCCTAGACAACTCAGCAAGACACTATCTCAAAATTTAGGGGAAAACTTGGGGTGAGGGTGTAGTTCAGCGTGAAGGACCCAGTTCGGTCCCTGGTGCCTGTGGGTGAATGAGGGAATGAATGAATGGTAAGGACATGGCAGAGAAGCTGTTGGGTGGTAATTATTTTTTAAATATATAAAACATTTAATTTACCCATTTAAAGTGTATACTTCGGTTTGCAACTATCATCTTAGTCACTCGAGCACTTTCGCCCCCCAAGGTGACTGTCATGTTTTTATGTGTCCCAGCATAAGGGGTCATAGGCCCCGGGAAGAACAGGGTCAGCTCCACCCCACAGCTCCTGGCCAGGTCTGCTTTGTTTTTTTTTTTTTTGTCTTTTTGACACAGGGTCTCACTATGCAGTTCAGGACAGCCTTGAGCTCACTTTGTAGCCCAGGCTGGTCTCAGCTTTGCAACAATACTCCTGCCTCAGCCTCCTGAGTGCTGGGATTACTGGCGTGTGCCACCATGCCCAGCTCCTGGCCAGGTCTGCAAGAGCAAAGCTCTGAAGACAGGGGTGTGGCAGCCCAGCTGGTGGCTCCAGGCTCTGCCCTGGTGGCTTCGGAGGGTGGGGTTTCCTGGCTCTGTGCACCCTGGCCATCTACGGCCACCTGCAGAGGGGGACAGGTGACCCCCTCCACCCTTGTGTTCTCGCTTACGCCTCTGCCCGGTCCACCATGGTCCGGATGAGCTCCCGCAGCAGCCCCGCAAGCGAGGTGCAGGTCTGCCGCATCCACAGCCGGAGGTCTGTCACCACCTGGTCGTTGCGGCTGCGCCCTGTGTGCAGCTTCCCCGCCACATCCCCGATGAGCTCCTGGGGGACAGAGCACAGGGTCAGGGCTGCCGGCCACTGTAAGAGTGTCTACCAGGCCCTGGTCCTGCACCAGCCTCTCCCCAACCCCGCAGGGTCCCCAGTGCGATGGGGTCCCAAGGCCGAAGGGAAGAGGACAACAGCGAGTGACCTGGACAAGAGGGGAGGGCGGCTGGGGGACAGAGGGGTGCGGGGACCTCGTACCTTCAGACGCCGCTCATTGGCTGTGTGGATGTCCTCGTCATTGGGGTGCAGCTTAAAGGTGCCCTGGGCCCACTCTTTGGCCACCTGTAGTGCGAACAACCTGGGGTCAGGCAGAGACATCAGCTGCTGAGAGGTTTCCTATCCCAGATGGCTGACTGTCCTTGTGGGGAAACTGAGTCCCAGAGTGCCCCCCCCATCCCATAAGAGCATCTCAGGCCCAGCCCATCTTCTCCCTCGAGCCAGGAGCTGATGGAATCTTTAAAAGATGAAGAGAGTGGTAGGCTCAGTGGTGAATGTCCATAATCCTAGTATCAAGGGAGGCTGAGGCAGGAGGATCTCAACTACAAGTCCCTCTGAGGCAATTTAGACAGAGACTATCAAAATAAGAAATAAAAAAGGACCTAGATGTCTTTCAGTGGTAGAACATTCCTGGATTTTATCCCCAATACAATTTAAGAAAAATGAAAGAAAGACAGACAGACAGAAAGAAAGTAAAAGTACCTGGTCCAGGCCGTGCAGGATCTGGTCCCTCTCAGCGCTGGTGAGGAGCCCCGCCTTCTCCAGGCCCCGGCTGTAGGCCTTGCTCCCCTGCACATCCACCTCCCAAAGGTGCCGGTCATAGGCGATGGATGCGTTGAATCTCTCCATGATGGGGTCCACGGCACCCACAAACCGGCCACCCCACAGCTTCCCACTCTGGGCAGGAGAGCAGGGGCAACAAATTAATTACTTTCCCTCTCTAAAAAATGGCCTCTCGGAAAAGGCCTTCAGGGTCTGGCAAGGAAGCACATGCCTGTGATCCCATTGCTCCAGGAGGCTGAGGCAGGAGGATCAAAAATTGGAACCTAACCTGGCAATTTAGCTCTGATACCATCCCTGTAACACTGGCATTCCTGGGACAACCACAGAAATTGTTGGACCCTTATCTCTGACCAAGTGGAGAAGCCAATCCCCAAAACTCAGTGTTTTGTTTTGTTTTTTTTCTTTTTGAGATAGGGTGTTGCTATGAAGTTCAGGCTGGCCTCAAAGTGTATCCTCCTGCCTCAACCTCCCAGGTGCTGGGGTTACAGGCGTGTGCCACTGCGTCAGGCCGAAAGCTCACTTTTATTCCAGCCCCACTGTGCGAGTGAGGAGGCTAAGGGTAATCTGCGCACATTGGCTGGCACCTCCGTCTCACTGTGCGCCCTGGGCACCTGCATCAGGCTGTGACTTCTCTGTACCTGACAGCCCCGCTGACCCACGGGTGCCTCTGCCCCATGGGCCTTGTGTACTCCACCCCCAGGGACCCCACCAAGACCTGATCTTCAGCAAAGCACCCCTAGCACCCTGAGAGGCTGAGGCAAGAGGATCACAGGTTTGAACCCAGCCTGGGCAATTTTGCAAGATACTGTCTCAAAACAAAAAATTTAAAAGTGCTGGGGCTGTAGCTCAGTGCAAAGGCCCTGGGTTCAATCCCTAGTCCAGGAACACAAAGCACACACGGAGCCCCGGGCCAGAGGCTGGCCAGGGAGTCAGGGAGTCAGAACCAGGAGCCTGGAGGGCCTCCAAGCAGTCTGTGGGCCTCCCTCCTTGTTAGCAATAACAACAACTCCCTAACATGCAGGCCAGCCAATTACCACCAACCCACGGGATGGCCAGGCAAGCTCAGGTCACGCAGCCTGGACTGCAGGGGACCCTGTGCTTTGGGACCAAGCCCTGCCCCGTGGGCTGCCTTGTAAAATGGTGCCAGGAGGATGTCAGAGGCGGTGCCACCCACGGGGGAGGTGGACAGGAAGCCCAGGAAGGCCAACGCCTGGCCCAGGCTGAGCTCCAAGGGGTGAGTGTGTGGGGACCCTGGGCTAGGCGGGAGGTGCAGTGACTCAGGAGGCACAGAGAACTGGTACATAGTTACTCTTGGCCACCAGTTCTGTAGCACTTCCTGGGCTGGGTCCCGGGGGAGACGGGACAGGGGCCCCGGGCTCCCCGTGAGGTGGGCAAGGCTACTCTGCTTTTTTCAGAAGGAAAAGGATTCCAGAGCTCAGGTGAGCCCAGGACAGAAACTAGGTCCATGCTGCTCCATGGTCCGGGCCTCCTCTGCATGACCTGGGCGTGACCTGGGGGCTGGCAGCAGGCTCCGTCCCAGGCCGGCCCGTCGGTCCTTCATTTCTTCTCGGGAGGGAGGGGAGGCAGAGTCTCCTCCAGGGACGACAGAGGGGCCGGGGCCCTGGCTCCTGCTTCCCAGGCACGGTTCCCTTCTTGAGCGTCAGCCAGACAGCGACCACCTCCTTTTTCTTTTATGTTATTTATCTTTTGCAGTACTGGGAAGTGAAGCCAGGGCCTCTGCACCGAGCTACTTCCTCAGCCTTTTTTATTTTTTAATGACAGGGTCTCACTAAGTCTCTAAGTTGCCCAGGCTGAGCTCCAACGTGCAACCCTCCTGCCTCAGCCTCCCAGCATGCTGGAATGACAAGGGTGTGCCATGCCTGGGAGCAAACAGCCCCTTCTACCCCAGGGGTTCAGAGCAGTGGCCTCATGACCCAGTGCCTTAGAGCAGGAGATGGACAGCGGTTATTGTCACTACCTGCCGGGAACTGTCAGGCCAGGCACCATGAGGCCCCGGCCCTTCCTCCGGCTCTCCCAGCCTCCCCCGGGCTCAGGGCAAGGAGTGTGTGTGTGTGTGTCTGTGTGTCTGTATGTGTCTGTGTGTGTCTGTGTGTGTGTCTGTGTGTGTGTCTGTGACACGGCCACCTGGGGGCGCCGGCGCCAGTCACTCGCGCGCGGGTCACAGCCTGGGCCTCCCGCCAGCTCTGCTCGCAGGCTGGGGCCACACTCACCTCTGATGCCATAATGGGCGGTTCCTGGTCGTCCGGGAGCCTCGGTTGTCCAGGTCTGGAAGACAAGAGCAGACCGAGGACTTCGACCCATCGCAGCCCGTGGGACGCGGGCTTGTGCGGTGCCCGGAGCGCATCGCTGCCCCCGGCGTTCCCCGCTCCTCCCGGCCCAGCCGCCGCCGCACTTACCCGGTTGTCTACGCAGCCTGTGTCCACTCAGCCCGCCAGCTGGGGTTTTCTGGCGCACAAGGCAGCTGCTGCCCTCTCGCCCTGACCCCACCTCCCGGGGGCGGCCTCACCAATCCGAGGCAGCCCAGCCGGTGGGCGTTGCCTCCACCGTCCAACCCGCGTTGTGGGCGGGGCTTTAGGCGGCAGAATCCGCCCAGGGCCGGGTCCGCGCTGGTGTCGCTGGGTGTCGCCGCTTGGGACCCGGTTCAGAGGTCAAGACTGTGACCGCAGGCTCGGGCCAGATGGGCTTACCAGATCTAGAAGATGAAATGGCTTGTCGGTCACTCATTCATTCAACAAACACGCACCAAGCCCCTCCTGGGCGCTGAAAACACGTGTAAGAAAAAAGAACTGACCAGAAGCCGGTGTCTGAGCTTGGCGTCCCTGTTCGGGAGGCCAAGGGTCAATGACCTGGGCTGTCTGAAAACCTGAGGTCGCAGTCCGGGGTATCTGGCAGACAAAGCTTCAGCAGATGGGTTGAGGAGGGAAGGGTGGGAGGCTGCAGAGGTGTTTGAGGAAGCTGTCGCCAAAGTAGAGAACACCACGGGTGACTCGCCGTGCACCAGGCTCTGTGCCGAAGTTCTTGTAGGTTTCATTGGGTTCACCTTCACGACAGCTCTGCTCACCGAGGAAGAAACAGATGCTTCGAACAGTGTCAGTGAGTGAACTGGGCGTGGTGGAGCACACCTGTGATCCAGCACTTGGGAGGCTGAGGCAGGAGGATCACTCTGAGTTCGAGGCCAGCCTGGGCTACGTGGTGAGACACTGAGTCTTAGTTATTTTTCTCATTGCTGAAACAAAATACCCAACACCCAAAAGAAAAGGGAGGAAAGGTTTACTTATTTATTTATTTATGTATTGGTACCAGGAATTGAACTCACAACCTCATGCTTCCCAGGCAGGTGCTGTGCTGTTGAGTTATATCCCTGGCCCAAGAAAGGTTTATTTAGCTCAGTTTGTGGAGGTTTCAGTCCATGGTCAGCTGGCTCCAAGGCAGGGTAGCCTGCCAGATGGGCATCACAGAGGAGAGACCGTCCATGGCGGGCAGCAGGTAGCAAGGCAACAAGAGACAACCAACTTCTGTTCTTACTCTTCTCCAGGCTACTTAGGGTGGGCAGCACTCACACCTTAGTCCTAGTCCCTTGACCCTAGCATTGCACCATGAATGAATCCCAGCATCATGCATTCTAGATCCAGCCTGCAAAAGCCCCACCTATGACTGCATGAGGCCTTGTGGGGATTCTAGACACAAGACATAACACCCTGTCTCAAAAAAAAAAATCCTGGGATATAGTTTAGCACTTCCTGTGTTCAATTCCCAGTACTGCAAAAACAAATCAATCAGTTGAGTATTCTTTTTCATCTATTGGGGACCATACATTAGACACAGGATCTCTCCATGCAGTAGTATGGATGGGGGAAATTACCAAGATATCTCATACACCCAGGGGAAGGATCAGACTCAGAAAGACTTGAAGATTTTCGTTTTGTTTTCTCCAGGTTGGGTTAATTCTTTCAGGCAGGGGGTCACTATGTAGTCCAGGTTGGCCTTGAGCTCGAAGGGATCCTCCTGCCTCAGCCTCCTGGGTGCTGGGGTTAAAGTATGCACCACCATGACTGGCTAAGACCTGAAGTCTTTAAAGTTCACACCACAGGCTCATTCTTGGCACAGAAACAGCCTGTAACAATCTTTTTAAAAAAATAAAAACAATTTTTAAAAACCTAGTAAAACCCTTAGGAAGGGGGAATCAGATTTCCAGAGCTACAGCATCATTAAACTCAAATGTCCAATTTTCAACAACAAAATAAGAAGATATACAAACTTGCAAGTATGACCCATTCAAAGGTTGAAAATAAATCAACAGAAACTGTCCATAAAAAAGATCCAAGACAGAGAAAGGTCCATTTATCATCAAAAGCTAAGAATCCTAAATCCTTTGTTGTTGTTGTTGTTGTTTTGCAGTACTGGGGATCAAGCTCAGGACCTTGTGAGGGTTGCCAGGCAGGTGCTTATGCCACTGAGCTATAACCCAACCCTTTTTTTGCAAACAATCCTAAATCCTAAACAGCTATGCTCCTAATAACATAGCTTCAAAAATACATAAAGCAAACATTAACAGAACTAAAAGGATGAATAAGTAACTCCAAAGTCATAATTGGAAATTTCAATGTTTCTCCCTCTGTAGTTGAAAGAACCAATACACAATAAATTGGGAAAGATATGGAACATATAAACAAAATTAACCAATTTGACTTTATTGACATATATAAAACAAGTCATCTAAAACTATAAAATAAATTACTGGTGTTCTCTGGAAGCAGCAGAATGATTTTTTTTTAATTTAAAAATGACTCAGGCCAGGCATGGTGGAACATGCCTGAAATCCCAGCACTTGGGGAGGATGAGGCAGGCGGATCACATGTTTGAGTCCAGTTTAGGCAACTCAGCAAGAACCTGTCTCAAAACAAATAACCCCCTTAAATACATTATGGTATATTGATACTATGAAACATAACTCAGCAAAAACAAACAAACAAACAAACAAAACTATTGATCTATGCACCTACTTGGATGAATGACCAGAAAATTATGGTGAAGATAAAATGCCAACCCCCAAAGGTTACATACTGTATGATTCCAATGGCATCTTTTTTAAATGACAGGGAAGTCCTAAGGGAAGGGATTGTACAGAGGGGGTGTAATGAATCCTTTGGTATTGAAACTGATCCCCATCTTACATGCGGACATACTCACATGATTAAATGTACAGAATTTAACACACTCATGCACACACACAGGAGAAAGGAAGTGCGGATATCCACCTAAAATGAGCGGCTGGCTGGATGCCAGTATCATAGTGCTAGTATGTTGTAGTTTTGCAAAATGTTATCACTGGGAAACAACAGCAACATGTAAAGGGATTTCTGTGTTATTACCTACAACTACATGTGAATCTAGATGTGAGGTCAAGAAAAACTCAGTAGCCAGGCATGGTGGTACATGTATGTAATCAAACACTCTTGAGGCTGAGGCAGGAAGATTGCCATGAGTTGGAAGCCAGCCTGAATAACATCGCGATACCCTGTCTGAAAAAGTACAACTAAGTAAAAAGCCACCTTAACCATCCTAAGTGTACAGCTGAGTAATCTACGTTACTGTATCGTGAAACATACGGCAGAACTGAAATTATACTCACTAAATAATAACTTCCTTGTGTCTCCTGCCTCCAGGCCCGGTAACCACTGTTCTGTGTCTATATATTTGGCTACGTTAGGTACTGTGTACAAGGGGAATGACAATATTTTTGCCCTTTTGTGGCTGGCTTATTTCATTCAGCACAATGTCCTTAGGGTTCAGCCATGTTTCAGCCTGTGGAGGATTGCATTTCTTTTAAAAGGCTGTATTGTATTCCATCACACATATAGACTTTTTTCTTTGGTTCAGCCTCTAAAACCATGAGCCAAAGATAAACCTTTTCTCTTTGTAAGTTAATAACTTCCGTTATGTGTGACAGTGACAGAAAGCTGACTAATGCACTTTCTCTCCGAAGGGAGGGCTTTCCTTCAGTACTTTTTCTTTTCTTTTTTTTTTTTTTTTTTTTTTT
>PVLD010013658.1:0-55212 GCA_004027595.1 Dinomys branickii | reverse complement strand
GTGCTTATTTATCATGTATTCCTTCTTTGGTAAGGTGTATGTTTGGGTCTTTGACCCATTTTTAAACTTGGGCTGTTCATTTTCTTCTTGTTGAGTTTGAAGAGTTCTTTCTCTATGTGAGGGAGTAGCTTTTTTCCAGGTAAGTTTTTGCAAATATTTTCTCCTAGTCCATAGCTTGTCTTCTCCTTTCTTCCTATCTTCTTTTGCAGAGCAGACGTTTTTGATTTAACAAAATCCAGCTCATGAATTGTTCCTTTCCTGGCTAGGACCTTTGACATTGTGTCTAAAATGCCATCGACATACCAAAGTCAGGTAGGTTTTCATTCAGTCATTCTTTGGGAGGTTTTGTTGGGAGAGGAGGGAATTGAACCTGATCCTTTCCACTGAGCTAGCCCCTCCCTGGCCTCTTCTCCCTTTTAAGATAGGGTTTTGCCCAGATGGGGCTTGAACTTGAGATCCTCCTGTATTTTACTTGTAAGTCTGTGATCCACTTTGAGTTAATTTTTGTGAAGAGTATAAGACCTGTGCTTAGGCTTGTTTTTCTTTTGCATGTATATTGTCCAGTGCTCTGTTGGAGAGACTACTTTCGCTCTGTGACACTGCCTTCCCTTGTTAGAGGGCAGTTAACTGTGTTCACGTAAATCTGTTTATGGGCTCTTTAGTCTGCTTCACTGGTTGAGTTTTTCAGCTTTTGCCCACACCACACTGCTTGTTACCGCAGCTGTGTAGTATGCCTTGGAGTTGGGTGCTACCAGTTTTCCTCCTTTGCTCTACTTCTTCAATTATGCTTCAGCTCTTTGGGGTCTCTTGTCTCTCTGCATAAACTTTAAAAGCAATTTATCAGTATCCACAAAATAACTTGCTGGGGCTTTGCCTGGGATCGCACTGAATGCTTAGGTCAACCTGGGAAGACCTGACATCTTAACAATATTGAGCCTTCCTACCCAAGGAGCATCAAAAATCTCTTCACTCACTTCATTCTTCTTTGATCTTGCACATCAGTTTTGTAGTTTTACTTAGAGATATTAAGCATATTTTATTACATTTTCACCTAAGTATTTAATTTTGAGGGAGTGCTAGTATAAAAATGTACTTTGTTTTTAAGTTCAAATATTACTTGTTCTTCACTAGTATAAAGGAAGGCAGTTAACTATTGCATATTAATTTTGTATCCTGCAAATTTACTGTAATCTCTTATTAGTTTTAGGAGGTTTTACTTGTTGCTTATTTCAGATTTTCTAAATAGACAATTATACTATCTATGTACAAAAATAGTTTTATTTCTTTCTTCCTAATCCGTATACCCTTTATTTCCCTGTCTTGCCTTATTGCATCAGCCAGAACTTCTGGTACCATGATGAAAGGAGAAATAAGTGGGACATCCCAGCCTTGTTCCTGGCCTTTGTGGGAAGGCTTTGAGTTTCTCACCACTAAGTGCTGCTAGCTGTAGAGTTTTTGTTGCTAGCTATTCTACAAGTTGAAGAATTTCCCTTATAGTTTTAGTTTACCAAGAATTTTCACTGTGAGTGGGTGGAGGATGTTGTCAGATATTTTTCTGCATCCCTTAAAATGACCATGTGACTGTTGATAACATGGATGACACTAACAGATTCTCCCATGTGACACCAGTCTTGCATACCTAGGATAAATCGCACTTGGTCATGACGCTTAATTACTTGTATACATTTTCATAATTGATTTTCTAATATTTTGTTGAGAAATGTTGCTTTTATGTTTATGAGAAAGATTAGCCTGTGGTTTTCTTGCAATACCATTGTCTGATTTTGGTATTAAGGCAATGCTGGTTTGGTAATAGGGCCTTCTCAGAAGGCATTCTCTTTATTTCTGTTTTCCAAAACAGACTGTACTAGGTTGATATAATTTCTTCTTCAAATGTTGGTAGAATCTACCAGTGATTAATCGTAGCCTGGTGCTTTTTATTTTAGAAGGCGTGTATTAGCTTCTTGCTACTATAACAAAATAACTGAGGTGATTAACTGACGAACAGAAAGGTTTGTTGGTTCTGGTGATTCTAGTCCAAGACCAAAACCAGAAAAATAAAACAGGCTGGGTTACTCTGCTACTCCTCAGAGGCTGCCATGTACGAAGCCCAAGAGTCTAGCCACTCAGCCAAACAGACTGGCACAGAAACCTGGCTGATGCAGACTTGTGGGCAAAAACACAAGTTCGTCCTTCCACACCACGGATCTCTGCTGTGCAGCACCTTCGTGGAAGCAGGTAACAGAGGCAGCTACTCTGTGCTCTGCTGACTTCTGTTCCCCTACTTACCTCCTCTTGCTATGGCTTGTGCGCACTCACTTTCTCTAATTTCCCTTGCAAGTATTTGCAAACATGTCAATACATTTCCTTCTGATCACAGGTCATGCTGGAACTGCTCAGCAAGCTATGACACCTCTCTAGCAAATTCCTATCACCTAAAATCCCTGTAAAAATTTTTTGTCCTTTCTTTCACTTACTCTGCATATTGTGGCTTGAGTAGCTATGATACTTTTATTCAACATCCTTATGATTTAAGGAGAGAGAGAGAGGAAGAGAGAGAGGGTGAGGGAATATGGGACTGCTCAGAGGATACAAGGGGAATATCAGAGGACACAAGATCCAGGAAAGATTTTAAGGACAGCAAAGAGAAGATGGAAACTAGGACAATGGCTTCATTTCATCCTTCTGCAGAGAACTGAGCTCTTATTGTGTGGCAGCTATGGTGTTAGGTGCTGAAGATGCAAGAGTGTATCAGAACATGGGGCCAGGCTGGGCCTGGCTGCACATATCTGTAATCTTATCGCTCCGGCAGGATGAAGCAGGAGGATCACAAGTTCAAGCCCCACCTTGGTAACTTAGAAAATTAGCAACATCTTGTCTCAAAATAAAAGTTGAAAATTTTTAAAAAGAAGGCTGGGTATGTAGATAACGGTGAAGGCCCTGGGGTCAATCCCCAGAAGCTCACTACCACCACCACCACCACCAAAAAATGAAAAGCACAGAGCCTCTACCCTTCCAGAACTAAGAGTTTAGTAATTATGCTAGGAAAAAAACCCAAATTCTCCATCTCCTGAAAGTTTGGGGAGGCATTTGGTAAGTGTGTCTCTTAGGTGGGGAGAGAGTTCCTCTGAGGCCTGTGGTTTCCCAGAAGACACCATGAAGGAGGCAAAATCCTGAGGACCTTCAGGAGGAAGCCAGGGGTAAGGGAAAGGA
This sequence comes from Dinomys branickii, assembly GCA_004027595.1. NCBI lineage: Eukaryota > Metazoa > Chordata > Mammalia > Rodentia > Dinomyidae > Dinomys > Dinomys branickii. Next base: position 51,999 of record PVLD010013658.1, on the reverse strand, counting down.
GGGAGAGACTTTTGTCTGTGTCTGTCTGTCTGTTGGCACTGGTTATTAAACCCAGGGTGTCTACACTGAGCTACATCTCTAGCTTTTAAACATTTTTTATTTTGCTAGGGTATGATGGTACACACCTGTAATCTCAACACTCAGGAGGCTGAGGCAGGAGGATTGCTGTGAGTTCAAGGCCTGAGCTACATAGTGAGTTCAAGTTCAGCCTGAGCTACGTAGCATGACCCTGTCTCAAAAAGCAAACAAAAGTTCTATTTTGAGGCAGAGTGTCGCTAAGTAGGTAAATTGCCCAGGTCAGGGTCCAACTTTCGATCCTCCTGCCTTGACCTGAGAAGATCAAGAGGGGATTGTGACCCAGCAGCTTCTGTGCCCATCTCGGACCCTGTAAATATGGGAGGCTGCAAATGGCAACTTGTGTGCCCAGGGCCCTGCTGCCTTCTCAGGAAGAGAAAGGAAGCTGTGGTTGCTGAGGGAAACGGGCTTCACCGTCACTCCACGGTTCACAGATTAAAATGTAGTCTCCCTACTTGATGGCAATGAATGTGTCATTTGGCATTTATGTTAATTAAACTTTTTAATAAAACTTTGGGTTAAGAGTGCTTATCTCAGGTTTCAGACATTCCCAGGAGTCCTCAGCAAAGGGCTCAGAGAGGGAAAAATATGCCATTTGGCAACAATCCATGAAACTAATTACCATAAAGAAGTCATGACAATTTACATGGAAGGGCTCCCTACAAATTTTAATCAATTCAGAAGATAACCAAGTTTTGCCAGATTCTCGTTCCATCTAGGCCTTTACCTCCCACATAGAAGCTCGTGAGATGCAATCACTTTGCCTTGTCAAGATTTCCAGGATCTGAACTCGTCCCTTAAAAATTTGACTTCCCTTGAGGACCCCAGTGTCTCTCAGTGCTAACATGAAAGCTAGCACAATGGTTTTCTTTGCTTTTTAGAACAGCATCTCCAATGTGAAAGAGTCCACTGATATTCTCAATTGAAAATAAGCTGCCTGTGTCATCCTCTGAGACACAGCAAATAGTGGCACTGGGTCACTGTGCAACAGTGACATTAGCAGGCCAGTTCAGCCCATATGTATTTCCAGTGGCCAACATGCTCCATACAGAGCGAGACCATTAAATCCTGTCTCACACCCAAGAATAACAAAGGCACTAAAACTAGAAACAAGAACAAGAAAGAGCACTTTTCTAAGGAAGAGTCTATTTCTGAATATAGAAATTAGAACTACCTGACCATAAAGTACATCTACATGGCCTTAGGACAGGCCAGGACCAATGTCCCAGGTCCCATAATTTGAAATTCTCTCTGAAGCTACTTATAACTCTTACCTGAGGCAAATTCTGTGTTTTAGTCCATATTCACAGGAGCCACGTCAGGCACATATGGTGAAGAAAGAGTGAGAAGGCAGCTACGGTGACACACGGAGCAGCACTCCAGGAGGCTGAGGCAGGAGAATCATGAGTTCCAACTCAGCCTGGGTAAATAAGCAACTTAGTGAGACTCTGATTGAGCTAGAGAAACAGAGTGGAGGTTCTCGGCCTCTGGTATACTGGGGCTGGGGGAAGTTTGAATGACGGAGAACTAAAAGGTGGTGCATTGAGAGGGGAAGTTATATGAGAGATGAGAGATCACAGTTTTCCCCTCTGTGCCACATGTCTGGAACACACAGAAAAATCTTTATGGGTGAATGACTCCTGGTGTGGAAAGCCCAGATATCATCTTCTGAGTTTTTTCTATCGAAAACAAAAATGTAGCCTTGGTATTTGATAATATGAATATGGTGTCTAAACTGGAAGAGTTAGCTCATCTTGGCCAAGTGGAAAATAGTTAAGTCTGTTTAATACATACAAGGTGATAAATGACCTGAACAATTACCATTACCCGCTGTTATACCTAGATGTCTCCCTAAGGTCTCATGGGATCACAGGCAGGACTTGTGGGGAAGGGATCAGACTATAGGGCCTCATAACTGACTTGCTGCTATGGGTGGGATCTGGTCAGAGGAGATGGCTCCCTGGGGCATGGCCTGGAAGGGTGGATCTCCCTCCCCAGATCTTTCCTTCACTCTTTTTGCTCCCTGTCCACTATGCCCTGAGCAGATCTCCACCAGTCTCCTCTGCCATGCCACCTTGCCTTGGAGCCAGCCAACTATGGACTAGAATTTCTATCAACTGTTAGCCAAAATAAACTACTCTTCCTTTAACTTGTAGGTGTTGGGTATTGTGTCTCAGCAACAAGAAAGTGACTAAGACATCTACTCATTAAAATGATGTGGCTTACTTTTACGTGTGTTCTCTTGGGCTTTCTGAACAATGGGGAATGCCTGAATTTCTGAAATGCAAGGAATGGGCTGAAACCATGGATTGATGGGCATCAGCAAAGCTGCCCCTAGGTATGGGCTGTGAGCTCTAGCTGAGCATGTCAGAGCTGGGACATCTTAGGTGCTGACCATTCCTTCTGTGCTCAAAGCCCCATGGTGAGGTGTTGACCACTGTACCTCTGCTATCTAAGACTTTCCATCTCTCAGAACAAAGATTACAAATGAAATCCACAGAACGGTTGTGTTTGGCTTCCTAGAGTATAATTTTTTAACTTAGCTGTTAAGATTCAAAAATTGGAGAGTTCTCATGGATTCTGAGAACTCTGGCTTCTCTTGTAAGCCTGTGAAAAACAGACACATTGTACTCTTGCGGCAACAGTAGCCTGGAGCCTTCTAGCCACTTCCGCATTTCGACAGAGCACACACCTTCTGGTTCACCAACTGCTGTTGGCTTTTGAGTATCTGACTTCTGTCCCAGAAGCTCTGCACACTGGCTGGCATAACACCATGAGAAAGCAACTCTAAATTAAGCAATATGAATGTCCATGTTTTTAAAAAGGGAAAACACACCCTAACTTTTTACTTGTCCCCTTCCTGCTTTGGTTCACGTCTTCTTCACTCTTCTGGTTGCTGTCTCATCAATCTATGGATGCTCTAGATCACTCGATTTAAATATGACACAGGCTCTTACAGGGTTGGCTGTTATTTTAAGAGGTCCTATGGCTGAGCAGGCATAAGGGAAGAATATGGCCTCTGCATGAAAAGAGGTACCAGTTCTTTCAATGTGGGCAACGTGGAAAGGTAGGTGGTTGAGGCAGATTAATAACATAAGACGGCCAACAGATCAGGAGAAAGCCTCTAGCCCAGCTGTGGAATCCTGGCAAAATATAGAGTCACCTTACTTGTCAATGGCTGGTGGGTCCCACAGGTGTTGAGGGGACACCGAGGACCTTTCCAGTGTTCTATGCGTCAGACTTCCCTTGAGAGAAGCAGACCACGTCGTTGTCCATGTGGAAACTGAGCCTGACAACTCTGTCTGATTTTTAATGTCACCAAAGCAAATTTCTTAAGGCTCCAGTGCTTTTTCTGGATTACTTGTTGTGTATTATGCTTAGCTAAAATCATGGGAAAGCTAACATTGACTTTATATTCATATTCAAAATATATTGGCATTACGGTTGCTTTTGGGTGGTCTAAATGCCTCCTCCAGCTTGGACCAGGCCCACCCAGCTGTGAGGAGAGAAATTTTTCTTCTTCGTAAATGATCAGATTTCCACTTACAGATTAATAATGGTAAGGCTCCCTGTAGGTGAACCTTTCAGGAAATTTAAATTTTATTAAATATATATGTATATATTTTTATACATAGTCACTCACACTCACACCTACATCTATGTACACAGAGAGAAAGGGAAGCAGGAAGGGAGCATGTAAACGTGGAATAGATGGCTCTGAAGTAGTCTGGAGTGTGTGAGAGTTTTTCCTGGTCACAGCAGACAGCAGTGAGTGGGCTCCTGACCACACTGAGAGTTTTCATGAGTAGAAGGTGGGACGTCCCCTGGGCCATCTTGGGTCCCCAGCTGTTTCACATTAGTAGACACTGGCAGGAAGCTCCTCCATGTACTGGGCCCATCCGTGATTATCGGGGGAAGGGAAGTTGTTTTAAGTAAAATAAAGGATAACTTTGAGTCTTTAATTCAATCCAAGTCCTACTGCAGTTTCTGAAAGTCTAATCTATTTAGTTAGCATTTTTAACTGTGGCTTTTTAAAAGCTTAACCCTATTAAAGCCTGGCTTATAAATCATATCACACAAAAGCACTTTTACTGACCTGGTTAGAAACTGGAAGCTTTACAAATCTAACAAGACTACCAAAATTTGCTAGATTTTTAGCCCAGTATTAAGCCCTGTGGGTTTGGATAAAGTCATATCATTTCACACATTTTGATAGGAAAATATTATAGGAAGAAGAGAATGGAGTTATAAATGAATTTTTCAAAAGTGATTCCAGTCTTTTACAAGGTCAAATGACTTTAGCTGTCATCCAAAGTGACATTACAATTGAAAGTGAAACAATCCAATTTGTCTTGGACATGCTAGGTGGTGTATGGAGTTGGTACACGTTGGTCTGGGTAGACAGGGTGTCTCGGGCACTGTCCCAGCACTGGGACACGATACCCAACACCCACAATTTAAAGGAAGAGAGGTTTATTTTGGCTCAGGTTTCAGGACGTAGTCAACTGGCTCCTTGGCAGAGAGCCCTGGCGGAGGAGAGCTGCTCACAGCATGGTAGACAGGAAGCAGAGAGTCAAAGGTGGAGCCAGGAAGGGAGACGTAACCTTCTGTACCTTACCCACAGGGATCTTTTTCTTCCAGTCAGGCTGCACCTCCTAACACAAAGCCGGCTATGCTATCCCTGCAACTTGATCATCTTCCAAAGGTTCCACCTTTCATAGCATTAGGCTTTATGAGAACATCTAGATATAAACCATCCCCAAGGGATAGATCCTTATGTCCACTCTGATTATGATCACTTGGAATTTTCAAGAATGACAAGACTAAAAAAACCACCTTAGGACAATGGGCCATGGAAGAGAGGCTTGGAAAATTTACTAGAAATCATTAAACCACTCCTTGAACAGAATAGGCATCCACAGGAAACAGAGAAAGGCAAAACCAAAGTAAGAGAGAAAAAGATAAAGAGCTCAGAGACAGGACACAGTGTGAAGGTACTCAGACAGAGCCCCCACCAGGATACCAAAGCCTTCTGCCCTAAGTACAGTGCCCTTCCCTGTACAATGGCCTTCCTCCTAAGATCTCACATGGAATGGAAATCCTGGGAAATGATTTATAAGGAAAAACAAATGAAAGACTCCTTGATGGTTATTTTGTAGAGATTCCATTGTAACACAACTAATTTGCTCTTTTGATTATTTTGTTAGGTCTGAATTTTCTTATAATGAGAGTTCTTAATGAAGGCACAACTGTTGTATGTGTGGCAGCTAACATTCTTGAGTGGCAGAGTATGTGTTTATCTATTTTGTGAAGACATTTTACTGTATTCACAAAATATTCTGGAGGGAGGTGCTGCTTGCTGTTCTTCTGGCATCATAGCTATTGTGTAAATGACTTTATCTTTTGTTTTTAAGATTTGGAGTGTGCCTCAGGATAAATGGACAAGCATTAACCCCCCAATCACCAAGTCACCAGGAGAAATGAACATGAGCACAGAGACAGGGACAGATTGTTCTCTGACCCGGATGGAAAATACTGGGGGTCACAAAGGAGCAGACCAGGCAGTGACAAGATTAACAAACATGCTCAAAGAACTGGTGGGGATAGACAGATTTTGTCTTGCAGGAACATGTGAAAACCACCTTTCCAAGCATTCCTCTGGAAATCCACCAGGAGGCCCTTTCTATTTGTCCTTGGCCATAGCTGTTGATTTAAGAAGATGGATAGCCCACTGTCTCCTCTGTTGGGAAGCTCATTTAGCCCACAGCATTTGCAACCTTGAAGTGGAGGGCAGAGAGAAGATCCTGGGGAATGGAAACAGGTAGGTGTTGGAGAAATCAGGCTCCCGAGGCCAGAGGTCAGGGGTCTTGGGCCCAAGGAGCAGCCCACCTGCTTCCCCTCAAGCATGTCCCACACCCAGCCATAGCAAGACCACCATCTCATCCCTCCCCAGTGAGATCAAGGTATGTCCTGGACAGTTGCTGAAGTCACTTGTTTGGTGCATGCAACCTTTATTTCAGAGAGTGAATCTGAGGGAGAAGTATAAGGACTGATCAAAGATGTTGTATTTAAAAACATATTACAGTAAAAGACACACTGCTGTTAATTCCCCTCTAAAGCCTCCCCCTTCTTTCCCCCACACTTATCCCACTGTCCTGGCCACTTTCAGAAGCAGTTCTGGATGTCCTGTTTACTGAGAGTCTTTGTGAAATGTGGTCAAATATATGGTGAATGCCTCTGCTGACAAAGGCGGGCTCAGAAAAGCATGACACTGTGTCTTCATGCAGCTTGTTCACCAGCTATGGGCACCATATGACTTCTGGCTGTTTCCCAAAGTCAGAATGACTATGAAAGGTCAACGTTTTGTATTGATTCAGGGTACAGAGGCAGCCACAACAGCTCAGCTTAAAGACATTCAGGAAAGAGGACTCCAGAGCTGCTGCAGAAAGGGCAAAGACCGTGGGATATGTGTGTCTAGAGTGAGGGTCAATATTTTGAGGGAGATTGATGGCAGTGTGTGTTTTAATGTAACACATTTTTAAAATTTAAACATCCGCTGTCCTTGTGATCACCTCCCACGGGGAGAGGAGAGAGATCCTTTGCTTAGAAGTGCTTATTTTTCTTACCCAGCTTTCCCATTTCTGCAGCACTGACAGTATCACCTATCACAAGTGACTCTGGAAGGTTAAATAAAGGTAACATGGGCAGAAAAGCCCATGGAGGGCCCAGCTCACAACCTCCCATGGTGAGATCCTGACTCACGCTCTTGCTGTCCGCTCAGGGGTCCAGCCCAGAATCACCATCGCTTGCATATGCATCAAGTCCAACCCCATGACAAGACCTTGGCCCAGCCAGGAACTTGCCAGCTCCACTGGCACCTGTTACCACTCAGCTCCGAACTCCTAAAGGAGGCTCAGTGCCCCTCCACTGTGGACCCCAGCGCCAGCCAGGGAAGGCCCCTTCCCAGAGGTCTAATGAGTCCCAGCTGTCCTCATTTCAAGGATCTGAAATGTCAACACCTTCCCTGTGCTTTCCTAACCTTATAGGTGGTGGTGCTTTTTGTATTTTAGTATTCTGCTTTTTTGGAGAAATTGGTTTGTTTTTGAGATAGTGTCTCAACATGTAGTCCATGACGGCCTCAAACTTTCTATGTAGCTCAGGCTGACCTTGCACTCAAAAATCCTCCTGTGTCAGCTTCCTGAGGGCTGGCGTCATAGGTATGTACCACTATGCTGGGCTCATGCTACATTTTTAAATGTTTAGTTCTCTTTATTTTATTTTTTTATTTGAAAGAGAAAAAAATAACAACAAGGACAAAAACAAAACGACACAAAGATGATAAAAATGATACAGGATTTCAAAACAAGATGATGGGAAATTAACAATGATTGTTGTATTACATATTGTTATCTTCAGTGCAGTTGCTCAGAGTACTGGATGTAAAAATGTAAGGTTGGTTAAACAAGTAAAGAGAACAAAAAATAATTTAAAAAATTAGAAACGATACAGAGCTTCACTAAACAAGAGGGTAAGAATTCAGTAATGGTTGTTATATTGCATATTGTTGTCTTCAAATTAGTTGTTCATGCTTGTATGAGGTGTAACTATGTAAAACTGGTCAAGAAAAAAATTAAGCGTTAACTGTTCCTTTCAATAAACCATTAGATATCAGCAGTACAATTATCCCAGCTATCCTTGTATATACATATATATTCTTTCTCTTCCTTTTTTCTTTCTTTGCTCCTTTCCCCCATCCCAGTTGTTCCTTCCCTTTGAGCAATTTCTTTCCCTTTCACAGTAGCTCTTGTGCCTTTCACTTCTTAGTCCTGGAACACCTGTTCTCTTATTTTCTCACTGTTAACGGCTAAGACCTAAAATGCTCCCCAAGCACTTCATGTCCGCACAGGCGGGGCTTTTGGAGGAGAGTGGAAGCGCTGTAGTCATCACTGGGCTCAGCCACTGGTGAGCTCATAGCGGAACGTGCTGGTAGGGGGTGGCGCCTACCTGGACAGCGTGGTCACCGGGGTGTCCCGGAAGGGAGTTCTTACCATCCCCACTCCCTTTTCTCTCTGCTTCCTGCCGCCCTGAGGTGAGCAGCTCCCTCGCCCATGCCTTCCCACCACGCCAGTCCCGCCCTGGAGCCAGCTAATCAGGCACAGAATCCTCTGAAACTGTGAGCCACAATAGAACCTGGTGTTTTGTCCCAGGGTTGACTGTTACAGTCACATTTTAACATGGACCTCTGAGCACTACAAACCAGTGACAGTGAGTCTTTCTGTAGAGCTTTCAACGGCACAAATGGCCCCTGAGGCACGTGTGCCATAGGTTTGCCACCACTGCTATAGACACTGTTGTGTCCTTCCTGCCACAATGCCTCTGATAGATATTTATGTAGAAAGCTTCCTCATTCTTTGTGTTAACTGATAAATGATGTGGCTTAATTTATTTAATTAGTCCTATGTTGATGGACATTTGGATTATTGCAATGTTTTAAGTTCAAACAATACTTCTGTTCATGACATGGCAGAATTACACGAGTCGTACTGCGGTGCACCCGTTTGGATATTGTCAGGTTGTCTTTCACTGGGACAGTACCGACTGACACTCCTAGTGACAATGCACCTGAGTGTGTGCCTCCCTGGGTTTTGCGGACAGTGCCATAAAGCATTCCTTGGAGTTGATAACGAGTCTTTTTGTTGAGCCTCTGAGATCATGGCAGACAGGAAACATCAAGAATGCTCATATTATGATCCATGTGTGATTGCTTCTTCCAGACAAAGAACTCCTGGTTTCTTCTTGGCCATTATCTTTGCTATCTCAGCACGAAGACAAAGCCCAGAGTAGGGCAGCCTCACAAGCCAGGTTCCGGATTTGAAGTCAAAAGCCTGAGGTCAACTAGGTCCCAAGTTAACACTGTAATGGAATACAGAAGTACTTTTCCATCAGAGAATTTGATCTTACATTTCAGGCAGTGGCAGCCTGTTTGGAAGGTTTCACTGAGAGTGAGCCTATGGAGAGTGGACGAGGCAGGTGATTCACAATGGGACCCAAGGGCAATGTGGCAGCAGGGGACAGGAACAGAGGCTCTAGGAAAGGGAAACAAAGACAAGCTGACAGGGTGGGAAGAGACAGGAGAGCAGAGGAGGAAGGGGAGGCAGATGATGGCAGGATTTTAGCTGAGCCTCTTGGTAGACAGTGAATAAGAAAGAAGCAGTAGGTAAGCAACTGAAATCTCTCTCTTTTATGGCCTTTCTTTTTCTAATTTTTTATTATGAAAATTTGAAAACATGCAAGGATGTTGAATAAAAGTGTATCAAGCACTTTTACACTTAGTGCCTAAATTTTGTAAATTAGTACTTTACAATACTTGATTTATACAAATACTGATGTTTTTGCAGAAGCATTTGGAAGTAAATTGTAGATGTCAGGTAAGTAATTCTACATTGTGCATCACCCAAGAATTTTACATCTTCTTTCAAAAATACAGTACCATTACATTTAAGAAAATTTGCATTATTTCTCTAATGTTATCTGATTTAAAACCTGTGTTCAAACTGCCTACATTGTGTCTCTGGAATCTTTTGCAGCTGGTTGTTGAAAGCAAGATCTAGTCAAGTTCCATGTACTGTGAGTATGTTATTTCTCCTTAATTCTTTTATTTCAGAACATTCTCCATTTTAAAAATCATGACTTCTTGTCTTTTTGGAGGAAGCAGACACCATTGTCTCACACAGATGACACACCCTAGATGTGCCTTGGGATATCATTTAATATGTTCCTCTATCTCTCTTGTCTTTTAGGCAGACATGAACATGGGCCACCAGCCTTGACTGTACTCAAGTTAAACTTTTGTGGGAAGAATAACTTCTAGGTAATGCCATGGTGTTGCCATTTCATCTCATCACGGATATAGAAGGACAGGTTATCCCACAGTTAAAGACACAACTCTTGATCATTTTGTTTAGTTGCTGACCATTGGATCTCCCTGTCATAAAGTCGCTTTTTCTCTTCAGTGAGCATGTTCATGAGACAGTATTTCAGTATCCTGAATACTCTCTTCTTCACTATAGCCTACGTTTTAGAAAGCTGACCTATGGATGCTGGGAGTTGTCCAATGGGCAGATGGGGAGCTCAGAGAGTGGGAGACCTGAGATAGGACTCGAGGCCACTGGCTGAAGCTGGTGAGAAAGCTGATACTGTCTAGGAATAACATGCAGAGAGCTGAGTGGAGGTCACAGGGACAGCAAAAGAGAAGATGGGAGCATGCAAGACTGGGGTGAACATTGCCAGGGTAGGGGAGAGCCAGGTGGCAGCATCCAGCTCTGGGGAGTTTCTCAAGACATGCTGAAAGAACCTGAAAGAACATCATGGGACCCGAGAGGTCTCCAAAGAGGCACTGCACTGTGAGGACAGGATTCGCTTGGTAAAGGCAGAGAGGAAGGAGCACGTCTGCAGAAGTAAGCGGGATGGAGGCGGGAATGGTTGGGTTGTGCTCACTGTTGGTGTGTGGAGTGCAGGGTACACAGAGAATTTGAGGATGCGGCAGAGGACCATGGGTATGAGGGGATCGTTTGCTGATCACAATGCTGCAGGGCAGCAGTCTGTCCTCAGGGTGCAGGAGCTGCACCTTGGGAAAGGGTATTGTCCTTCCAGACAGCAGCAGAATCGGGGAGATGGGGAGACTGCTGGGTGTGGGGGCAGATTTGGACAAGTCCTTGCATGGTGCTCACAATTTCATTCATCTCTGAGACCGCAGCTGGGGTTCAGGGCCCCAGAGAGATGCAGGGCTTTGACATCTGCCTCTGAGGATGGGAGAGGAAGTCGGTAACACCCATGTGCTGCCAGAGGAGGGCTGCGAAGAGCCCACCGCAGACATGAATGGGAGGCCTGTTCCTGCCATGTGCAGCTCATTACAGGCCCAGCTTCCTACAGGGCCGCATTTGATTTATATCTGCCTGTGCTGTAGGGTTATGCCACGGTGTCCGGCTGTGTCTGGAAGTGCCCACTGCCACCCTGTGGGACAGCGCCCCTCAGCTAGCCAGGTGGCCGCCACTCCTCCACCAGCCCACAAGTGGTGGAGAAGCTGGTCACACAGAGCCCCATTGTGGCATGCCTGGACCCACAGAAAATGGTCCTCCTGTACATTATTTATGACTTTCCTGCATTTATATAATATCCAGCTTCCTGAAAGTAATTTGTTTTGGATTGTGCAGTGCTGGGCAGCACATCAAAGGTATGCTAAGCAGTGGTAATAAAACATTGAGGTTTATGGTCACCGAGGTATTAAATATCACTCATAAATTACAGGGTGAGTATTTTAAATGAGCTATGGCTCTGAGAACAGTAGGCTCCCATCTCCACATACATTAATTGCTACTGCCTGGCTTATTAATTATCAATAGTTTCAAAGACTTGGTTGTTATCGTTTTCTTAAGGAGCCATTCTGCACTCTTGCTAGGGTCTAGCATGTGTGTGTGTGTGTGTGTGTGTAAATGTGTTGCGTGCACAAGCTGATAGTAAATACAATAAAATGAGAGGACTTTTCAGACACCATAGAGGCTGATAGACTTTCATTTAAAATCTAATATGCCTCTGTAGCTCCTGGCACTCTGGCTTCAGTTTGTGGGTGAGGAGCCCTGCTCACAGCTTCAGACTCCAACAGGCAAAAGCAGGGTGTGGGGCAATACAGATTGCTTTTATTTCAGTCCCTTGGCCCCAGCCTTTACACTCAGCTACATCACTAGCCGTTTTTATTTTTATTTTGAGATAGGATCTTGTTAAGTTGCTAAATTGTCCAGGCTGGGCTTGAACTTGTAATCATCCTGCCTCAGCCTCCTGGAATGCTGGGGATCATTTCGGGTTCCGATCATTAAACCTCCTGGTTCTAAGGCTCTATCCCGTGATTCCGACCTTTGCTGTCAGTTCGCCCCTTTGGCATCTGCTGGCTTTCACAGGCTCACAGCCAGTATGGAACTCAAGTCTTCTTCATCTGCCACACTGAACTGCTGCTCTGTCGCTGTAGTCGTGGAGTCCTGGCCTCCTCTCCACAGTGACCTCTGTGGGTTTCTTCTCAGATGAGCTCTTTCACACCCTTGGGTTCAAATGATCCAACCAGGAAATTACCAATGTGCCTCAGAGGGTGCTAAGCGCAATGCTCAGAAAGTTCTCTACATTTCACACTCACCCCTTAGCACTTTGACTAAGTGGACACCCAGACAGGGGCAGCCTCAGGTGAGCAGCCTCAGGGCACTTGCCCCACCCCAAGAACTCAGAGCAGAGCCACCTCAACAGGCAGCAAAGCGGCTTAGAAGCAGGAGGCAGAGCCCAGAGATCAGGGCTCTCCTGACATCGGGGGTGGCCCTGTGTGGCAGCTTCTGTCATGAGAGTCTACTCCCTGTTCTTTGAGTCTGAGCTTTGTGGGGTGAAAAGAGGGACCACAGACAGAAGGCTAAGGGTGACAGAGCACTGCAGGTTAGTCCTGGTGTGTGCAGCAGGACAGCAAAGGGTGAAAGGTGATGAGCAACATGGAGGATGAACTGATTTTAATGAACTGATTTTCACATTTAAAGATGAGTACTCCACTCAGTTATTGGAAAACTTTTGCGTATGTTTGAAACAAGTTGGGCATCTGAATCTACATTTGCAACTATACATTTTATGAAATTTAAATACAGATCCACTATGTCTAATGAAATTTAGCATTCGAATAGAGAAGCCCTCCGGGTATAAAATGCACTCCAAAATGAGTTCAAATATTTTAACTTTTATTGATTATATGTTGAATGTTTTGAAGAGGTGCAGTTAAATAAAACCTGTTACTGCAATTAATATTGTCTGCTTATTTTTAAAATGTAGTTACTAGGAAAATCTAAGTTACACATGTGGCTCACATTAAATTTCTGTTGGACAGCTTTGTGTTAGGACAAACACTTCTTGGAAGGACATGGAGGCCCTGAGCCCATTTCTACTGCATTTTATAGAAACCTCAATTGTACCAATCGCTTGGCACCAGTGGAGTGAAAGTCTGAAAACAAACAGTGAAGTACTAATTTAAGAGAAGTTTCTAAGACTAGAAATTTAGATTGTCCACATAGACTAAGAGTTTGAATGTTTTTCTTATATTAACCACCAGTTTTCTTCCTTGAAGATTTTTAAACATTGTGTAAGCAGTATTTTCCTGTATGCTTCCATAACTTTATTTTTGTGGGGAAGATCATGTTTTATGAGCCTTTTCCATACTGGTCCAAGTGATAGCGCTAGCTGTAGTGAATTAGCTTTATTCCTGTATAATGTGCAGTATTCCATCCCATAGATACACTGGAGTTCACTTATTGACCTCTTTTTGATGCATATTTAGTCTTCCCAGCACATACTGTGTTTCCTGGAAAATAAAACCTAGCTAGAAAATAATCAGTCTTAAAAACTACAACTCAAAAGTGCCAGCCCCAATCAGTCTAGCTTTCCCTTTCCTGCCTTACAGAGGAGCCACTGAGCAAGAGAATAGCTGACATTTTTATCTCTAGTTTTCAAGGCTGATTATTTTCTGTCTAGGTCTTATTTTGGGGGAGAGGGTAGATTATTTCTCACCATTACTGACAAATGGTGCTAGGGACACCCTCATGCATGTTTCCTTTGTATGTGTGCAAGAGATTCTCCTGGCCAATAAATGTAGACATGGTGACTCCTACTGGATACACATCCTCCACCTAGCTAGAAAATAATACCTAATTCCTTAGGAGTTGTACTGACCCACGTTCTCACTGGCCATGTCTTTACTTTCTCTTCATGTGTGGTATTTGTATGTAAAAATCTTTACCATTCTGAAGTATGAAATGGTGTCTCTTCTTGTTTAAAAATATTTGTATTCCATTGACATCTTCTCATACGTACTGGTCAGGCCACTTTTGTGACATGGCTGTTCATAACTATTGCCCATTTTGCTACTAACTTGCTTTTTCTTATGAAGGACAGTTGTATTGGTTGTGGAGAAGCAGATGTGCAGGTGACAATTGGGCTGATAAATAGCTCATTGCTGCTCCTTTTTATATGTATTTATTTTGCATTTTGTCTAAATGTTTATTTTTAAGATTTGTCACCTGAGATCAAAGAAGGGCCTCTGTTCTTCCACCCACCAATGTCTGCCTTTTTTTTTTTTTTTGATAACTATTAAGGGTGATCAAAATATATGGTGAATATTTCAATTTATTACAGTAAAAGACACATTGCTATGAATTCCCCTCAAATCCTCCCTCTTGTTTTGAACACACTCATCCCATCATTCTTTCACTTTCTGCAGCTGCTCTGGAGTCCTCTCTTAGGAATTTTGATCCACTGTTGTGGCCACCTTGATGTCCTGAATTGGTTCAAAATATTCCTCTTTCATGGTCATTTTGAGCTTCGAGAAGAACCAGGGGTTTGCATGGTGCCAGGTCCACGACTAAGGTGGATTAGGATGTAGCATCATGTTGTTACTAGTCTGCCTTTGTGTTGAATGGCACTCAGTAGCAGCATTCACTGGATTTTTGATCATGCCTAGTAAAGACACTCACCAAATAGGACTTCCCGAACCCTTCAGAAAGTAGCAAGGATGATGGGAGAACCGTGTTCAAAGTGAGGGGAAATTTTGAGGGGGATTCATGGCAACGTGTCTTTCACTCTCATGTTTTTTTAACATTTAGGTCACGCCTATGTATTTTGATCATGGAAATAGAACAAGGGGGAGGCAGGATTTTGAAGCTGGGAGCTGTGAGCACCAGAGGAAAGGAAGAAACACAGCAACCACCACTTCCTCACCACCACTGACAAACATTCTTGTGTCCTTCTCAGGTTCAAGATAAAAGCTGCTGTCCATGAGAGGCAAAAAGAAAGACCGCCACAGTTACCACATGGGTAAGTATTAAGAACAGTGAGTTGATAACATGTGATAAGAAAAATGAAATAATTTGAAGACTCTAAAACCTAAATGTACTGGTAAAAACTAGGTTGACAGCAGTGAAAATGCTTTAATACCACCCTTTGGATCATAGTTAAATATCAATTGGTATCCATAGAACTACGATTTTTAAAGCTGACAATAAGACACAAAGATGTCTGGGTAATTCTAGCTTATGTCTTCACAGACACTTGTGAAGCTGCTTTTGTGGCTTTTCTGTGGCCAGGAACAGCTTTTGTCTCCTAAGACACTGGGTATCCTAAGTATAGATATGGTTATTAAATGTTAATAGTGATACCTAGTGTTTATATAGCACCTTTCATCTGAGAACCTCAAAGAACCAAGCACACATTAACTCATTACATCCCACAAGAGCCATGAAGCAAGAGTTATTACATCCCTTTTTTCTGATGAAGGAACTTCGGGAACTGTACTTACTCAGGGTTACACAGGGCATTAAGATGTTTATGGAGAACGGATCTGAATCTTACGCCATCTCTTCAAGGGTGAAGTTTGTCTAAGAAATTACCCAGTCACTTTCAAATACATTTCTTCACTATTTTTTTCTAGTCGGTTGTCTTCAATAGACAACATAGAAAGGGAAATTTGTAATGCTTCCATGATGAATTTCCAGAGGGCAGAGTGATGGTCCATGATTTGGGGGACATGTTTATTGGACAAGAGAAGGAATATCTGTAGCAGAAGAAAATAAAAATACGATATAAGGTATATCACCGTGGTTTGATGAAGAAGCCCTCAAACCATCCCCTCAAAAATGCTGTCTTCCATTTCTTTAAAGTTCACAGAGAAAACTCTTTCATGAGAACAGTGACCCAGACACCCTGCCTTCTGCTTGATGCTTCCCGGGGACCTCACTTGTCCTCTTCCTACCACTGGATTGGGCGCTGTATTTCCAGATAAGCTGACACCTGGCCTCCTGGGTGTTCCTTCTGCCCTCTGGAACAACAAAACAAGTCTAATCCCTCTTCAACATGACGAAACGTCATAGTTTGGGATCCAGATCTTTTGTCTCCCCCATCCTTTCCTCCTGGAGCAACCAGGGCTTGGATGTTCCCATTCCAGGGTACACCCATTATGGTCACCCATATCTGATGCACCCACATGGACCCAGGTCTTCTCTACAGTGTGGTGCCCGGAGCTGACCTTGCTATTCCAGATGTGGTGTGACACTGGACAACAGCTGCTCCCACTAAGTGCACAGTAGTTTTTCCTTTATTTCAAACCTGTGGTTTAATCTTCCTTCAGATTTTCCTTCCTCAGGCAAAAAAATCCCCCCAAAAAACAAAAAACAACCCAAACAAGCAAAAATAACACAGTTTACATTGTCATTTCCTAAAGATGTATTTTTCATTATTTGAATAATTTCTATGTCCATTTCTCTTCTAGCATATTTATAAATATCATAAAAATGAATATCATGAGGAAATAGCATTTTTAAACTAATGAAAAATGATAAGCCTCAATTTGCATAAATCTTTCCCCACCCTTTTAATCAGCTGCTAGACTTTAACCTTAGTGCCTCCGCCTAGAAATGTGGGTGCATAGTTAACATGTATTATATAAGTTACATCCAAGTCCAGCACTGGGGCGTCTTGTTTACATTTAGAATAAAAGTATGTGGGTGTGCATGTGTGTTTCTGATTGTGGAAGAAATGAAGGTCAGCGTAGAGGTAACAACCACAGTTCTTGAGTCGGGATTCAAACATGGCTTTGAATTTGGACCCTGCCACCTGAAACCTTGAGCAAATTCACTTCAGTTCCTAAGCTTCAGTTTCTTCCTGGGTAACATGGGGGTGGCACGGCATTATTGTAAAGATCTTGTGTAAGAATGAACCTCAAAGACAGCACAGAACCTGATGTAGAGGAGGCATGTGACAACAGGAATCCTTTTTGTGAGATATTTGGAACACACAGAAAAGAAGACAAAAGAAAATAAAAGTCAACCATAATCTCCAGCTCAGCCCAGAGGTAAAACCTACGGGTATGTAGAATATATTTTTCAACATTTTCTTGAGCTGTGGTTATTCCCAAGTAAAAGCAGTTCCTGTAGAATGCATAGCACTGTGAAAGGAAAGTGAAATGCTGATGTCGCCTCTAAGCACTAACTCAGCAATCACAGCAACAGTGCTATCGACCTGGCTCTGGACTGCAGGGGACACGTGTGCACATGTTTGAGGTTCTTTCATTAGAAGTTGCCTGAGAGTAAAATGCACAGATCGGATTTTCTTTTAAAAAACAACTTGGAAGTGGATGTTGTTGACACAGTGGACATAGTAAGGGAAATAAGGGAAAGTTTGCTGGACCACACACACACACACACACATACGTGTGTGTGTGTGCGCACATCTGGTCAGTGTGTGTGTCAAGATCAAACAATATCAGGAACAGAGTAGCCTTCAGAACCTTCTATGGTTTTCTGTAAGCAAAATAGTGATTTGTGAAGTTTGGACAATGACACAGAGCAGGGCCTCAAAGCCAGTCATGCCACCAGGTGACTCACACTTGCTCTCTGTGACAGGTAGAACCTTGCACTAAGTTGCCTTGGTTATTTCCCCAAGAAGCCTAAGTATTCACTTCCTTCCCATGACACAGCCTCTGCCCTGGGGAAAAGAACTACAGTTTCCACAGCAATTTTCCCCTCGACCTCTCAGCTGTGCCTGACATGTGGCAGGGTATCACTAGACTGGGGAAGACCCTGGCGCCAGGCCTATGTGGAGCCTGTCACAGCCCTGCTCAGAGCTCCTGTAGCTGCTCCTGCATCTGGCTCTTTGGGGTGGGTGCAGGGGAAGGCCTGGTGTCAGACCACTGGGGAGACTCCCGGGCTCAGCACAAGAGCCCAGGGCACTCTTTGCCCCCGGTCTCAAGCTCCTGGGCCACTGCATTCCCATCTGAAGCTTGTGAATGGGGTGCTGCAGCCAGGGGGTGGTGCAGGCTCCTGCTGGCCCTTGCCCTCCTCAGCCCTTTCAGAAGATGAAAGGTGGCACAGTGAGTGCAGTGTGTTCAGGGAGGGGCACGGGGACAGTGACAGTGCCCTGGTTCTGGGCCCCAGGCTGGCACAGATGCAGAGGCCACACAGGCTTTTGGAAGCGGGCCTGTGACCATGGATGCAGAGCGTGCAGCCTCAGGGGTGACCTGGTGACAGATGTGTGACTACCCACGTGATGGTGAGGTGCTGGAGGGAGACTTAGAAGGGAGGGCGGAGGGGTCACATACACAGGTTTGAACGGGCCAGATGCAGAAGAATAAGCAGCTTTTGCGGGAAGCCACCTGTCCCCACTGCCTGCACTTCCCCATCAGCACTATGACCTTATAGCAGCCTCCATGTTGATGTCCTTTAGTGCTAAAGGAGATCTTTCCCTTTCTTGCTGACCCAAGCTAGGATGGAAAGTCTTCTCTCCCAGGTCTGCTGTGGTTCCACTCGCAGCCATCAACAGGGCCAGAAAGGGTATGTTCACAGCGCCCTGGGCAGACTTGAGG
This sequence comes from Dinomys branickii, assembly GCA_004027595.1. NCBI lineage: Eukaryota > Metazoa > Chordata > Mammalia > Rodentia > Dinomyidae > Dinomys > Dinomys branickii. The sequence continues at coordinate 33,494 of PVLD010013658.1, read as the reverse complement.
CCTCCTCAGCCCAGAGCCCTGACCGATCACTGCCAGCTGCTCCCAGCTTCCCGGCTGCCACAGGAACCCCACGGGACCCATGGCACTGTCTTCGGGGCTTCCCTCAGCATCATTAGCCCACAGTGCCTGCCTTCACCATCCAGTTACACCAGGCTTTCCTGTGCCCTGTGGGCCCTTTCTTTCTTGTCCTGTTTTGTCTTTGTTTCTTGGTACAGGGTCTCACAACGGAGTTTAGCCTTGCCTTGAACTCACAGATTCCCCTGCCTCTGCCTCCTGAGTGCTAGGAGTACAGGCATGCATCACCACACCCTGTACCTGCTTGTTTCTATCTCCTGACTAGACAGCCTCACCTGAGTGCCTGCCAGCACCCCAAGGAACATTTTATTGTCATCAGACTCACCCTACCACGGCTGCCCTGACTGGTGATCACAAATAGCCCACTTACCTGTTCTGCTTATCACCCCATGTATGAGTCTCCCACCTATGGAACCAGGATAATTTAAAACCTGCTTCATCTTAATCCTACTCTCTGCTGTTTTCCCTTTTATTGGTGTGGTCATCATTAATAGTAATGCTCTTAATAGCACCTATGTTCCCCACACTTACAACTTTTTCAAAGGGTCACTAGATTTTATGCATTATCTCATTACTATGTCTTGATGACTTTATGGACAGTGGACTTATTTTGAGCAAGTCTTGTACACTGTTAAAGAGTATCAGTTACAATCACTACTTTCATAAAAAAAAAAGGTATTGATTTGGCTTCACGCATTAACTCAAACTTCAGCTAGCATCTTGACCAAAGAGAACAGTTTGCCCCCGAAAACAATTCTTTGCTTAGATAAAAGCTTTTGTCTTGATTAGGAGAAAGGAGGAAAGAAATCCTAATGTTTACTAAGTCACCTTTTTAGAACTTATCTCATAGACTCTGCTACTGATCCTAACAGATAGCTCTTCCAAGGCCTTATTAGAGATGAGAAATTTGTGATCTTGCCCGAGGTCACAGAGCTAATACAGGGCAGATCCAGAGTTTAAATTCAGTTTTCTATGGGTCAAAGTATTCTCACAACAGGCCTGCATTTCTGATGTGAAATGCAAGACATAAAAAAAAAATATACTCAAAACCATAAGTTTACAGCATTTTAACTTATTTGAAAAAAATCACGTACAGTTGGCCCTTGGTTTTCATGGAAATTGTTTCCAAGACCCCCTGCAGTTGCCAAAATGTACATATGCTTAGGTCACTTATACAAGAGGCTGAGACATTGACACATAAACTACACATACCATCCCGTGCAAGAAATCAGTGCTAGATTCTTAATACCTAACACAATATAAACCCTATGTAAGCTCTTGTTATACTCTGTTGTTTGAGGGATAATAACAAGAAAAAGGAAATCTCACTCTTCAAGTCTTGCTTGTCATGTTTGGCGCAGACTAAACTTTTTCCAAATATTTTTGATGTGTGGTTGGTTGGACCCATGGGTTCGGAGGGCTGACTATAAATCAGGTGAAATCCTGTCGTAAAGAAGTAAACTTTAAATACAGACTGCATGTAAAGTACACCTCATAACCTTCATGATCTCCTAGTGTCATCTGATTTTCAGTGGTAATGCGTGTAGGTTAACTAAGAAATAAACTTGAATTTGCTGAAGCGGTGTCGGAGTTAGAAGATTGTTTTATTATTATTTTACTCAGCGATTTTAATTTGCATACTTTAAATGACCCACCTAAATTTGCACTCTGTTTTGGAAATGAAGGGCCTGAGAGTTGTACCAGCTGAATCATCCCTGCTGCCAGATCATCTTTGTGCAGATGAGGTAAGGGGGACAAACGGACAGGAAATCATAGACACTACATTGCCTCCTTTTGCACTCGCGCCACCCTGCGAACTGGCACCTCAGACCCACCACGTCCGCATTTATATGAAAAACGTACTGGAAATGAAAGCCAAGCAGTGAAGGACCTCGTGTCCTCTGTGATAGGTGCCCCAAAAAGGGTCTAAGGCCTTCTGCCCCTTGGTTTCCTAACTTAGAGCGCGGAACTGGATCATTCATACAGTCTCTTCCATTTCAAACTTCTGAAGCTCTTTTTATTTAACATTAGATTTTAGATATACATAGCAATCACATTCATCACAGAGAACTTGTATCTGTACATTGTATCACTTGGTTTTTCTCCCCATTCGGCTACCTTCCCTGCAACCTCTCCTCCACTCCCCATTTACAAAGCTTTGTTTCCATGCTTTCCTCCTTTTCTCATTTTTTTTTTTTTTACTTTTCCCTTCTTTCCCCCTCTCTCTTGCTCCCTTCCTCATTTGAACACTTTCCTCCTATATCAAAATACGTTTTGGTCTTTATTTACACTTTTGGCTTCTCACACACTTCTGCTCTGTGCTGTGACATACATCTATAATCCTAGCTACTTTGGAGGCTGAGGCAGGAGGATCACACGTTTGAGACCGGTCTGGATAACTTAGCTAGACTCTGTCTCAAAACAAAAATAAAATAAAAGAGTTGGGGATGGAGCTCAGTGGTAGAGTTCCCCTGGGCTTAGCCCCCTGCACAGAAAAACAAAACAAAAAAAGCAAAATAGACCTCTGATAGTCTATGGTTCTTCATTTGTTTCTCTGTATGACTATGCACGGGCTGCCCAGGTCCTGTGTGGTGTAACTGGGATTCGGTGGCTACTGAGCCTGCCACATAACTGACCACAGGGCCAATCCAGCTCTGAGCCAGTGACCAAGTAGAGCCACCCCTAGGCTTTCCCCGGGGCTCCTCATGCTGGAGGTACAAGGAACATTCGCCATTTCCCTTTGGAACTCTAAGGAGGGCCTCCGAGCTGCCTATTTTCATGACCCCACCCTGGGAGAGCGGCCAGGGTGAACCAGCCCCAGGCTGAGGCTACCAGGAGAGAAGGGAGAAAGAGAGGCCTTCCCCTGGTGGCCTTCGCATTCCTGATGGGGCTGACAGGGAAACCAGTGTTGTGGCTGCCTCTGTGTGATTTGGCTATAAAACCACTTCCTAGGTGAGTCCTTTCAGAGTCACTGTCACCTACAATGAAGAGTCCAGACCAACTCAGTTTCCACCTGCTGACACTGCACAATCCAGCTCAGTCAGTCTAAAGCAAGCAGCTTTTATGATTCAGTCAGCTCAACAGCTCCCCGTACTCCCCGGCCCTGTCTCAGAGGCGATGCAATCCAATGGTAGACTTACATCAGCCCCAGAAAACACTGCCATTATGACTCGGCCCAGGTCTAAGAGATGGATGCCTTTCATCAGGAACTAAAGGAATCCTTCAGGAACATCTGAGACCTTTGTTGGTGTCTTGAATTTTAAGAGGAACTTTAGCAAGGAGTCAACCTCCAGCCAAGCCTTGTCTCTGAGTAGAACTTCTAGAGTGAAATCACAAGGTTGGTGGCTTCCCGTGTCATGTGGGGTCTGGCACTGGCATTTGCCTCCCCAAGTGAGAAGTCCTTCCCTGGTGCTATGTACAAGGGGCAGGAAGGGAGGAAGGGGGGACCCATAGTAGTTGATCCCTCCAGAAACTGAGCTAGTGTCACAGAGATTCTCTGCTCCACTCCAAGGATCTCACTGAGCTGTGCATTCAGACATGGGCCCCAGCAGCCCTGGTTCCCTGCAGCAGGGAAGCCCAAGGTTTGAGGGTGGAGTCTGGGCGTGGAGAGAATGCCCAGTAGATATGCCTTATCGAATGGCGAGAGAGGAGGACCACACACTGTGGCACCAGGGATGGCTGGGAAGAGAGATCTCTCTACTTTGCTCCTAAGAGCAACTCTGGAAAACCCTAAGGAACTTGCCACAGCATCTCTGGCCCATGGCCGAAGTTACCAAAGTCTCCAGGGCCAGGCAGAGGTGGAGAACAGAGAGCAGCAGCTCCTCAGATGGGGAGACATCCTTGGGATGAACCAGGCAGAGCTGTGCCCACCAGACACCACAGACAAGGTCCTTCCCACTTCAAGTACAACTCCAAGGACCCCTGAGCCCCAGCTGCAAGGTGATTCATGTCAACCCCATGGCTTCTGCCTCCCTTCCTTCTCACTGTTTCTCCAGCAGGAGCCCCGCATAGTCCCACAGTCAGAATTAGACGTACAGAAGTACAATCACCACTGCAGATCATACTGAAGGACCCAGGCTGCCACAGGTTGGGTTGTTGTAAATTCCACCTGACAAGGTTGTAAGAACACGCATCCTCTTTACTATCTGGGCTTTGGCTTCTCTCCAACGCCCCACCTATTCTGCTGTTTTTCTAAAGTCCTATAGGCACTAGGAGGACCATGGATCAGATGTGGCCTTGGATGTGGAAGACAAGGACACAGGTGCTCGCGTAGGCAACAGACCTGCTCAGGGTCGCATGGGGAGGCATTAAAGGAGCCCAAGTTAAGAGCTGGGTCTGTGGAATATCTCATGTCTTCACTCCAGACAGCTGTCACCTTGCCCAGAGTTGACAAGTGGCAGTGTAAGAGGCAGCACACCAATTCCAAGCTGCCAGAATGGATTTGCATGACTGAAGATGACCAGAACTCACATTCACTGTCAGAAGAGATATTGAAAAATGAAATTGCAGTGATTTGCCCTTTGGGCTTCGATAATAGCCAACATTTGCATAATGCCTTTCATTTGTATGTTGTCAAAATATATAAAAGGAGTAGAATTAACTCAGTTTTACAGACAGGGCAATTGAGGCAGCACTAGGTAGAATAAAAATTCACCTGAGTTTATATAGAGGAACAAGAACTGTATTTGACAAAGGCACCATGAGGCATGTCTATAATCCCAGCATCTCGGGAAGCTGAGGCAGGAAGATTATGAGTTCAAGGACAGCCTGGGCAACAGGCCAGACTTCCCAGTTCCAGTAAAGATTCTTCATGGTGTTTCCTCCTTCTACTTAAAAATACTGAGGGTTCCTCCCCTGTCAGGTCCCTCTCAGCAAAGAACACCCTTATTTGTCCTTTAAATACTCTCTTGGCAACCACAAGAGATGGCAACCCTGCTACAGTTGGGAATCTGCATCACATCAAAGCTGGCCTTTCTTTCACCAGCCTCAAGGCCTTTTTATTCTCAGCCCTCCTGAGCGCGCCCAACGCCACCAGTGTTTACATTTTCATTCAGCCTACACGTCTTTTCCTGCTTAAGAACCACATGCCGCATCGCTGGAGTCACATGGCTAACCCACCCCGCTTCCTTCCTTTCCTCTGGCTCTCTTGGCCTCTGACTCATTTACGCCCATCCTGGCTGGTGGCACAGTAGGGAACATTTTTAAAATATCAGACATTGCCAGTGCCCTCTGACATGGTTCTCTGTGCAGGAGAGAAAATATGCCAGTCACTCGGTAGCCCAAGAATCACCGATGTTCCTCATGACTGCCCCCTCAGGGGAGCATTTCAGCAAGTGCTCTCCGGCTGGGACCACTGCTCTTGTTCCTAGTGACCAGGAGTCAGGAAATAAGGTGGTGACGTTTCCATTTGGAAGGAAGGTAAAAACCAGAGGTCAGGATGCACATCTTGCCTCAAATTCAAAATAGAAACGCGTGTCTCCTATGCTACAACATGGAAGAATGGCATCAGTTCTGTAGGGGGAGGACAGCAAAGCCATTACCAGCACCTCCTCTGAGTCTACGAAAGGATGGAAAATGAATTTCCAAGACTCGTTCATCCTGTCATAGGAAAACACTTTAAAAGATCAAGTTACGCCATCTTCTTCGGCTGTGGCTGGACTCATTAATTCAGTTATTCAACAGAAATAGCTACTGACAACCTGCCAGGTCCGCGGGACTGCTGAGTTTCGGAGATGCATAGTGAGTAAAAGATGTGCAGCATCTGCTCCAGGAAGTTTCCAGGCCAGAAGTTGACCATGCGCTGGTTGTCTAGCACCGCAGTAGGCTATGTGAATCACTTGACATTTTTAGAAACTGATTATTCACGGAGCACAGGGTATGATAGAAGGATGTAGAGTGTTTGTGGTTGAGATGTTTAGTAACAAGCCTTACTCAGTCTGAGCGCGGTGACCTGTCCTGCCTTTCAACCACCCGCCTCACCAGCAGGGGGTGCAGTGGAGCACATGGGCAGTCACACCAGTGAAGGCCGCCTTGAAGGGTCTTCTGTAGGAATGAGGTGGCCTGAGGAGGCTTGTTACTGCATGTGAGCTGTAGCATGTTCCAAGTGGACCCAGAGCTCTGTGCTACATACACATTGAATGCTCACAGTTACTCTAGACATGAGTTTGGTCCTTTCTGCTTTAGAGAGAAACTGCAATTAGGATGGGAAAATTACTTGTTCAAGGTGAATAACAAATGTCAGGTCTGAGCTCTGGTCTGTTGCCTCCAGTTATGGTTTGTGTCTAGATGTCCTCTGAAAGCCTCATGTAGTTGTGGCGGGGCAGGCTTTTTTTGGAGGTGGTTGAATTTAGTTTGTGACTGATTCATAGTGCAATGCTGAGATTACCGGTGCTAGGATTAAGGGTGGGTGACTGCTGGATCAGTGCTCTGATTGGATCAGCACCACCCTAATCGAGGTAGACTGGACAAGATAAAAGGATCAGAAGGAGGCTTGTTTCCCCCTTTTGCTTTTGTTGCTTTTGCTGTCTTCCACTGCCATGAACAGTTGCCCCTCTGCCTTGGTGTCAGCTGATACAGACCAAAACAAACTGTGGACTAAATAAACCTTTCCTTCTTTGTGAGTGTCAGGTATTTTATCTCAGTAATGAGAAAAAAGTAACTAAGACACCTCTGAAGTTCTTGCTTTTAGGAGACAGTGACATAATTAATCTCTTTCATGCCATATTTTGCCAGAGTCATTACCTGGTAATAGAAAAGATGGGCTCCCATAAACAAGGTTTTGACTCTTAGATCCATAAGAATGGATTTCAGTGGTGAATTATTATTTCCCCCACCTCACCTCTTCTTATTTGGGATTCTTTAAGGAAACATTTGAGCTCTGCTGTCCTGTATGATCTCTCTGTCTCTCTGTCTCTCTGTCTCTCTCTCTTTCACACACACACACACACACACACACACACACACACACAGCCCTGCATCAGTTTCAAAAGATATATTTCACATCTGGATCTACTATTTCATTTTCTGCCCCAGTCCAGACCTCTACAGAAACAGCAACACAAAAGCACGAGTAGAAGGGAACTGCCGCAGAGGCACCCTCGTGGGAACTGCCCTTCAGCAGTCATGTCCCTGAGCCCTGCTTGTCCTGATGCTCTGATCCAGTTCTCCCCAATTCTCAAGACAATGTAGTAGTCATACCCTAAAGGGGAACAAAACAAATCAAAATCTGTACTTCAAAGCACAGAAACACCACACTAACTTAAAAGAAATGATCAAGCAGTTTAATATGAAAATGAGTCAAACTTATTTTAAAAAACAAACATAATTTGAGGTCCATTGAATGAAGCAAAAGAAATAACTGAGTTTTTCTTTTCCCAAGCACGTTGTTTTGGAAGGAAATCAAGCTTTTGTAAAAAAAAAATCCTATGCTTGTTGAGTCTGGTCAGGTGGTTGCAACAGGGGTTTACAGTCGCCTTCTTCCAACTATGCATGTCTAATGCATGGAGGCCTCCCAGAAGGTTGCCTATTGACCTTGTGCTGTGTTTTTGGTGATCTATAACATCAGTACATTATTTATAATATAATTGTTAAACTATTAATCACCATAGGACACTAGGAACTGCAGGGTGTGTGTCAGCACCCTGCCCAGGCATGGCCAGGCTGGCAGAAGGTCCATGTGTGATGAATGTAGCGACCAGGAGACACCAGTGAAAGGGAGATATATTTAATCAGTGCCCACAAGAGCCACACACAATGAGTTTCTGAGGGACGCATGACTCAGACAAGCACAAGGGCACCAGATCAGGTTGTGGAAGGGGTCGAGGAGGGAGGTGTGGGCAGAGTATGCATCCGCATAGAGCCTGGGCTGGGAGTTGAGTTGTGGGAGGAGCACAATGCCTGTACGGAAAGGTGAGCTGGCAGGGAAAGGGACTGGAGAGGTAGGAAAGAGACCAAAGTCTCATGCAGGAATGTGGTCTCTTCTGCATACTATTGAGTGCAATGTTGCATTAGTATTGAACTGTACTCTAGGGACTCCGTACAGGCTCAGAACTGACTTTGCACCCAATGTCTTTAGGCTTAAGCAAAGGGTTTCCAATCTAATAGCAGTGGCAGAGTTTCAGGTGGGAGCTACAAACCAGGATGCACCCCAGCAGGGGAAGGAGAAGGCACAAAGCTGACACCAGGCACCGCCATGAAAGTATGAGAACTTTGTGAAAGATGGACAGACAGATCGAGCAGGAGCTAGGGAAAGTTACCCAAGGCAGAGTGGCCCTAAAAAATGTTCCAGTGAAGCAAATGCATTATCCTAACTAAGTAACTGCCACAGCTTTTAAGACCATCAAAGGAGTTTGTTGGGCAATGGCCTGAGCACATAGTATCTACTGTCTTCAGGAGGGTGCTACGGTGATTATTAGTAATCCTCAGCTACTGCAGCCTTCTCTTCCTGCTCTGGGAGTTTGATTTGTTTGGATGAAGGTGACCCAGAAGTGGAACGACATCACCGTCCAAGGCCAGAGTGGGCTTGGCTGAAACTGTCCACAGGGGCCAGAGCTCTTCATGGTGCCCAGGCCGCTCTCCCCTGGCCCCTGAGTGTCCTGCGATCTAAGCAGCGCTTGGGTCTCTGGTCAACCACTCTGGCCTGTCTTCCTCCTTCGGCTTGGCTGGCAACTCTCACATTGACTTCAATGGCAAAATGCTGTCAACAGCTCATAAAAGGATCAAATACCTTAAGATGTTGTACACAGTTCCAGTGATGTTTTCAAATACACTTCCTTCCCTCGCTCCTCACAGATAACCTTTGGCATCCAGAGAAGCTTTTTGGAGGGCGGACAGCCAATCCTGATGTAGGGGGGAGTTTTTCCACCACGAGTTGTCATCATCTGTGGTTTGGTGGGGAGACGCGGACATGTTGAGAGACATTTCATCAATGGGCGCTTGTGATGTCCCTGTGCTCAGACTTCCGCTTCCTGGGGAGTAAAGGTCAAGGGGGCCTTTCAAAGGAGGCTGCCTGCACAGGGCTGGGCTCCCTTTCCTGTCTGTGATCCCAGCTTTAAACCATCACTCCCCAAAGAGAAGCAAAAAGCTGACACCTCTCACGTCAGCCTCATTCCAAGCAAAAAGATTGTCCAAATGAAGTCAAAGTTGCAGGTTCGCTTGTTTGTTTTATTTTCATCTCAGAGGCTAAGCATTTGTAGAGAGAATGCTCCAGGAAGACCCAGAGCTAGTGGGGTTTTCTAGCTTTCTGGGGCAAGAAGCAGCAAATGGACTCTCTGAGAGGAAGGGTGGGGGAACTGCTCAGCCTATGAGGAATGTGTCCCAGGATGCTCTTTTGAGATCTTGCACCTTTCCTCAGCTGCTGTTCCTTAAGTAAAGCACAAAATTAAAAAATGGCTGAAGACACTTTGTTCAAGGGCGACAAGAGCTAGGCTGCCCAGGAGGTGAGTGAGAAGAATCATGGTCCACACAGCTGTCTTAGAGCAGGCGGGCTTCCTGACCCTGCACTGGGAGAGAGGCTCCACTTGGGGGCCTGGACAAGATGGGAGAAAGGTCACTTCTGGGGTGGGGGGGCATGGGTGCTTCAGGGATGAAAGATCATTGTGTGTGCTTGAAATTCACATGGACTCAGAGTTCAGGGAAAATTCTTTCCAATGAATCTAAGAAAAATTTCAGAAGTCTTTTAAAGCTTTAGATGGAAAGTCAGAACAAAAAGATAAAAGGCCCTCCACTTTGGATTCAAATGACCAAACACAAGCCCGTTTCTCCCAAATATTAGCTCTGTAGCATTTCATTAGTTTTTCTTTCTTCCCATCAACAAACAGACATTTTGCAGGGTACTGTCTGGGTAAGGACATTCGGGGACCCTGACTGAATATATGTATCAGGAAGCACATCCTCTGTGAATGAGCTGGGTAGATCCACAACTTCCAACATCAGCTGCAAATCAGACACTCTGCTGGCCAAGTGTTCAGAGTGCAGGGAAGGGGACCAGCTCACAGTGTTGCCCTGGAAGCAGGGTACAGAGATAGGTGTAAGAGAGATGGAGGAAATGGAATTTTTAAGAGCTCATAATCAAATGCAGATGGAACAAGCAGCTGAGCTGGGGGTTGGCTGCCCAGGTCCTGAACTTGGTTTCCCAGCTATTTGCTTGGGAGCAGCAGGAAAGAGCGAATGAGCACCTCAGGGCTGGAGAAGCCAAGACCCTGTCAGCCTTCGTACAAAGGTGTGCAGTGGACAGCCGGGCCCGGGCCTGTGACTAAAGAGAGTTATTAGAGGTTGTGGGTGTCCGCGGAAGGTGTGTTTGCTGAGGACAGCAAAAATCTTTGTTTTTAATGACTTGATGAGCACAGCTGTATTTTCAGCAGTGGCTTCTGCTCTGCACATTTAAAAAATCCTCTAAGCACAGCCACCAGCAAAACACACAGAACTGACTTTGCTGAAGGAAACATTTGCAGCCTCCAAGCTTTAGGCTCCAGATTCAGCTCTCTGAATGTTCCTGTCTGGGACGCAGCCCTTTTCCCACTGTCAAATGCCACGCTAGTTCTCCTGTTTTCCCTATGCTCTTGACTTCCCTGTGAGAGACCAGGAAACCATCTGTGCTTTGGTATGTCCTCCTTGGAAATCCAGGATTCTGCTGCCTGTGGCAGGAGGAGATTAAACAGCAAGATTAGCTGATAGATTTGAAGATAATTGGTACCCAAATAGCCAAAGTTCTGCCAGATCCCTCACAACTTAAAAATATCTGCATCTGCTTTTGTAACAAAAGAGAGAACTATGATGATAGGGAATTTCTAAACTCTGACTTCCAAGTAGAAGCCTTGTACCAAAAATATGTGTGGCAAATACCGTATTTACTGAGAAATGCCAAGAAAATGATATACTTTGAAGATTAAAATTGAGCACAGAGCAAAAATGAGGGATTAGTGTAGTTACATCTTGGTAAATGAAGAAGTGATAATATTCAAATATACATGTAGTTACCCATGCTGTAGAAAAATCAATGACTAATGAGGATTAAAATAGCAATTACTTCAAAATAAAAATAAAAATCATTAGCTCCATATCTTTATAAATGTATTGCCTCTTGGTGGGTGTTTTCTACTACCTAGATTTTCATCTCTGTCCCATATATGATGATCTTGGGCAAATGACTTGATTTCTCAAAGTGTCAATTTTCTTGCTTGTAAATGGTCTACACTAGTACTTTTGGGTAGGACTGTTATGACGAACCCATGAGATAACTCAGAATCTGGTATGTAGTAAATACTCAACAGATAAATAGGGGCTATGAAGCTGCTGACCAAGGCCGAGAAGAGCTTTGATCTGAGATGGGACTCGAAGTCATACCTTATTCAAACAGGACACCATGCACCCTCTCACAGGACCCTGTTTTTACAATGCGCGCCCAGATGGAGAATCAGAGCTGCTGCATGTGGCTGCCTGTTCTGTGCACTTCCAATTCCAGCAGCTCTATCCACAGAGCTGGCAGTGCTATACAGCCTGCTGGATCTGTACAACACCACAGTCCTGGCTCCCGCAAGAAATTAACCCTCACGGGCAACAACTTTTCCTTCCTCCATGAATCAATAAAGAAGTTGCAGTTTCTCATTTCATCTCAGAAGTCCTGAACCATACCCAGTTTCTCTTTTTTCATATTGCATCTAAAGCAAAGGTCTCAAATAAATGCCTGCATGAGCTAGCAGTTAAATACCTTGTCAAGTGGTATTAAACAGAGGACAGGCCCCACCCGAGGGTAGCTGTACTCAGATGGTTTCCAAACAAGCATGTCAACATCTCTTGTGTGGAGCTGGTGGTGCACATGACACAGCATGGTCCCCTCTTTCATCTTCCCTCCTCCGTCTCTTGGTTCCCTTCCCATCGGAGAAAGACCTATCTCCCTATTTCCTATGATCCTTTATCTGTCTCTTTCTTTGTACTTTGGGTTTCCCATATGAGAGACACCATGATATTTAAGGTCATGTGTCTGATTTATTTCACATCATGACCCCATGGCACATCCATTTTCCTGCAAATGACTCAAATCTCTCCCTCTTTATGGCAGTGTAGTGCTCCGTGGTGTGTAAATGTCTAATGGATATACAGGCGGCTGTCATGAACTGTGCTGATAGGGACATGGGTGTGTGTGGATCTCTGTAATCTGATGCCTTTAATGTTATGCACTGCAAGCATGTACAAAAAAAAGAGGAAGGGATCAAGTGATGGTGAGACGGGAGACAGGAGAGAGGGATGGGAAAGGGGAGGAAAGAATGAAGACGTGCTCTGTGCAGTGACTGGCTGCCCACAGAGGTGTAAACATTATATCCTGCAAACATGGACTAATACACAAGATAATGGTTTTTAAAAATTAAAAAGCCAAGGAACACTGCATGACCCACATCAAATATGACTGGGTGGGTGGCCTAGCGCTCTAACCACCCCGCCACCCGATTGCCGGACTCAGCAGATCACGCACAGATCAGCCATCTCTGAGCCTTTGGTCTGTCCCTGGAAACGAAGGTCCCAGGGCAGGCGAAGACAGGATCTGGAGAGATTTAACCTCCTTCCTGACTGTGTGGCAGGGACCACCCCTCACCCCCTCAGTCACATACTCTCCTACTTATTTGAGCACAGCTTTAGGGTGACTTACTGAATACCTGGTTTCGTTCTGTTTCTGCTGTTTTATAACACATGCCCTGTGATTGACATTTTCCTCCAATGCATTGTTAAAAAACTTAAATAACTGTTTCATTTTGGAGCTAGGGACTTAACTCAGTGATAGGGCATTTGCCTAGGTTCTATGCCCTGCACTGTAGAAAAGAAGGAATGAAATAAATGTCTCCTTTTGGAATAATTCACAGGAAAGCTACAAGGTGGAGCAGAGTGTCCCCACAGACTTTTACCCAGTGTTCTCCTTCCATCACTGTAGAGCTTTTACCACCATAAAGAACCAATACTAACACGTGACTATAAGGTCAACCACAGGCATTTAGATTTCACTGCTCTTCTAGCTCAGCATTTTCTCTCGCAAGATTCCATTCCTTGGGTTCCGTTCCATTCTTTGAGGTGCCCTGTCTCTACCTCTCTCTTTGGTAGTGACTGTCTCTAGGACTTTTCTTGTTTCTGACGCACTCTACATCAAGGCAGTGCCGGCCAGCTGTTGCCTAGTAGGCCACTCTTTTTAGGTTTGTCTGATTTTTTCCAAAGTTAGGCGGGGATGAAGAGATTAGGGAAAGAAAAGCCAGGGAGACAAAGTTCCCTCTCCTCAGTCTTCTCAGGAGCCCCTGTTGCCAATATGACTTCCCAGTGATGACCGAGCTCTCAGCACCCGAAGGCGAATGTCATGCTGATTTCTTCACCACAATGTCCCATTCTCCACCTTTCCACACGCAACCCTCCGGAATAAGCTGTTCAAAGGCGTGTGGAAGTGAGCTCCTCCACCAAGAGGGAAGAGAATCTCTAGGAAGTATTGTAAGTTTGCCTGTATGGGCATGGCTTCTTCTTCATTCACTTCAATGTTTTATCATTTATTTATAGCATAAGGATCCACAGCCATTATTTTAAACTTCGGGCTATAATCTAATTTCATTGCTCAAATTGTTCCAGGCTGGGATTTTGGGAGCCCTTTTGGGTTGGCGTCTGGGTCCCTTTGACACCATTGTTGCTTGAGCCCTTCCTTACATACTGATCTGTGTATTTCATGTCCTCACCCCAGAATCAGCATTGCTTGTGAGACCCTGGCTCCATGCATGAGAGGGCAGCATTGGGACCACAGGTCTGGGCAATAGGAGTGCTTGACCCTCCTGTGAGGCCACTGCTTCTACCTCAGCAGACAGAACTGGGAGACATAGTGATGTCTTCAACTCTGGTTGTTTGATTTTTACTACTACACATTTGCCAAGCATGACGATCACCCCATTTAGGGGAGTTGGTCCATATGCACAGCACATCTTCACTGTTTTCTAAAATCCCCTTTCCCTCTTCTCTCCTCCTCCCCTCCCTCGGGCTCATTCCTCTTCCTCTTGTGCATCTCTTCCCCCACTTCAGCTGCCACAAACTTGGCTTCCCAAATCTGCTAGGTATAGTAAATAATCAAAAAATAAAACAGACACTTAAATTTAAGGAAGAAAAAACGTATTACAGTGAAAGACACATTGCCAAGAACAGTAGGATAAATGTATTCAAAGCAGAGGGGAGTATTTCGAGTGTTCTGTGGGTGATTATGGCAATGTGTCTTTTATTATAATACTTTTTTTTTTTTTGTGGTACTGGGGATCGAACTCAGGACCCTGCGCTTGCTAGGCAAGCGCTTGTAATACATTTTTAAATTTAAGTATTTCTCATGTTTTTCAATCATGCCTTATATTTGTTTGTTCAGTGCCAGGAAACAGTACAGCAGTTTCAGAATGTTTGAACCCTACCCTAGGAAATACAGCTTTACTGACTACAGTGCTCATGTTCACTTCCTTTTGTCTTTTCTTTTATGGTTTCCAGTTAAAACACCACTTCCAAAGCTACGCAGGGCAACATCTCTTTCTCCCCGGGCCCCTTGGTGAGGCTGTGCCATATATTCATACACTAAGGTATTCTTGGGTCAGCGCCTGCATTCTATCCTGAGACCTCTTGACCTCTTTACTGACTTTTAAATTTGCATGTTTAGGGTTCAGTCTTCCTGTTGCAGAGTTCTCTGGGCTTTAACAAACATATAACATCATGTGTCTCCCACCACAGAACCACAGAGATTAGCTCCCTCATCCCCCACACTCTCTGCTAATTAAACACTTTTTTCCCTCAACTCATAGCAAACACGGATCAGTCTCCCTCTCCCTGTAATTTGGACCTTTCCTAGGATATTGTAGCATTTGACTCACACAGTGGGGGGCCTTTTTGCTCCAGCCTCTTTCACTTGTCTGACACATCTGTGATTCGCCCAGGCTATGTAGGAAAGAACAGCGCATCACTAGGGATTGCGGCAGTACTCCAGCGTGTCAGAGTCTGGGCGCGCGTGCCACCGCTGGGGGATATCTCAGTTACATAGGCCTTTTGGCTACTCTGAATAAAGCTGCTATAAACTACTATATGTATATATGGACATAAACTTTTAAAGCGGTTAGATCAGTGCCTGGAAGAGTGCTTGTGGGGTCATGCCGTGAGTGTGTGCTTGACAGTAGATGAAAACCTCCAAACCGTCTTTCCAAGTAAGGCTGCGCCAGCTTGTGCTCCTGCTAGAGGAGAGCAGGAGTTCCCGCTGCTGCAGTCTCCACCAGCACTTCGCACTTCCGCTCTCAGGGTGTCCGTCCTTCAAGGCATGCGCGAGAGTAGATCCTCGCTTTACTTTGTGTTTCCCTAATGACAGATGCGCTGGCTCTCTTCTTACATGCTTACCTACATCTTTCCTTTCCTTTCCTTTTTTTTCCCCTGCCTCTTCTTCCTTCCTTCCTTCCTTCCTTCCTTCCTTCCTTCCTTCCTTCCTTCCTTCCTTCCTTTTCTTTCCTTTCTATCTTCTTGCTTTTTACTCAAGATGGGTTCTCCCCACATAGTTTAAGCTGGCCTTGAACTCACTATGTAGCCCAAGGTAGCCTCAAACTCAGAGCAATCCTCCTGCCTCAGCATCCCAAGGGCTAGGATGACAGGCTTGTGCCACCACACCCAGCCTGCATCTGTCTATTTTATTCAGTGGGGTATCCAATCAGCACTTTTAGTTTGTTTTCTTATTGAGTTTTAGAGCTTTATATATTGCGGGTAAAATTTTCATCAGAAATGTTACTTGCAAAAGTTTTCTCTCAGTGCATGGCTGGCCTTTTTTATTCTCTTAACAGTAATGCAAATGTTTTAAAATTTGAATTTAAGTTCAATTTACTATGTTTTACCTGTGAATTATGATTTTGCTGTTGTAGCTAAAAGGTCTGCCTCACCCAAGGTTACAGAGGTTTTCTTTCCTTCCTAGAAATTTTATACTTTTACACTTTACATTTGGGTGTCTGACACACATTGCATGAGGTCTATAGCTCACGTTTCTTGCACAGGATGCCTGGTTGTCCGGCACCATTTGTGGGTGAAACCATCTTTTCCCTAAAGAACTGCCTTGCATGCCTGTCAATAGTAAGGTCCCTCTGCACAAGTGGACCAGCCATTCCTGGGCTGTCTATTCTGCTTCTTCCATCTATGTGTTTCCCGTACTGTCTGAGCACTGTGGTCTGACAGTAACTCAAAGTTAGGTATGAGAGTCATCTGACATTGCTGATTTTTTTCAAAATTTTTCTGGCTAACATAAGCCCTTTGCCTTTCCGTGTGTGTGAGTGTGTGTGTGTGTGTGTGTGTGTGTGTGTGTGTGTGTGTGTACTGAAATCAGCTTTTAAATATACAAAAAACTCTGCTGGGATTTTGATTTTGAATTTTACTATACTCATTTAGGGAGTTGGTACTTATATCTTCATTGCCAATGAATCCTCCTCCAAATGCTCCCCCTCGCTTCAAACACACTTATCCCATTGTCCACGCCTCTTCCTGGAGCAACTCTGAAAGTCCTCTTTCCTTTGGTTGTGCCGCTGAGACTACCTTGCTGTCTTTTTTTTTTTTTTTTTTTTTTGGTACTGGGGATCGAACTCAGGACCCTGCGCTTGCTAGGCAAGCGCTTATTCCACTGAGCTATATCCCCAGCCCTTAACTTCCTGTCTTGAACCAATTCAAAGTGTTAACTTTTGAGGTCATCTTGACTTTGGGGAAGCCAGAAGTCACATGGTATCAGGCCCAGTGAGTAAGGTGGGTGGGGATGCTGCATGATGTCCTCGTGAGCCTGCTTTTCCCTCAGATGGCATTGGTAGCAGCACTCCAATCGAGGTTCACAGCTCATAAAGACACTCAGGAAAGAGGACTCCAGAGCTGCTGCAGGACGTGGCAGATGATGGGATGAGTGTGTTCAAACTGAGGGGGACAATTTTGAGGGAGGTTAATTTGCTGTGGTTTCTAAAATCTAAACACACACTGTATTTTGTGATCAGCCCTCATATATCTACACAGTAAATCTAAAAAGAAATGTGTGCAGGTTCTTTGCGAACCTTGGGCCGCTGTGACAACAGCAAGCCCCACAGCCTTTCCCGCAGGGCCGGCAGCCAGCCTACCCTGGACCCACCCCTTTTGCTGGGCACGTTATTCCTGGAAGCTGAGGACCTTCCTGTTTGTTGGGCATTCGCTCTGGCCTGGACGTGGTCATCTTCCATAGGCCTTTGATACTGACTTGCTCGCCTCTGTCCAGTGACACAGACCCTTGAGCTCTGGGCCACATTGCCAACCTGTGCGTGCAGGGGTCTGATGTAACAGGCGAAGGGTGCACACACGGGTCCTGCGGGCTGCGACATGCTTCCCTCTGAGCACTTGTGGAACATGTGTCCCGCCTGTGCTTCTTCTTTTACATTTAGTTTTAGTAGCACAACTTTGCAGTGCATAGTGATCGCATCCCTTGTCTGGAGCTGGTCCTCGTAATAACTCATCCCCGGCCTCTCCCCCACCTCTTGGTCCCCTTCCCATTTGCAGAAGCTCCGTCTCCCTATTTTCTACATCTATCTTTTATTTTGCTTTTATTTATTTGTAGTGTATTTTGTGTTTTTCATATAATAGAAGCCATGTGATATTTAAGCCTGTAAGTCTGATCTATTTCACTTAATCTTATGGCCTCAAGGTGCCTCCGTTTTTCTACAAATGACTCAAGTTTGTCTTCCTCTATGGCAAGAGTGCTCTGTGGTGTGTAAACACCGCATTTTCTTTACCCATCTGTCTGTTGATGGACATACAGGCTGCTTCAAGGCTTCCTTCTTAGGAGGTGTGCTACTCCGAACACGGGTGTGCGTGGATCACTGTAATGTGGTGTCTTTAACTCTTTTGGGAAGACACCTAGGAAAGCAAAAGCTGGGGCAAATAGCATTTCTAGTTTTGGTTGTCTGGAGAGTCTCCTTCCTGATTTCCACAGTGGTTGTGCTAGTTTACGCTCCTATCAACAGCTACACGTTGCTGCTCCAAGGGAGAACCGGCAGGCATTGCAGAGAGCCGGAGCTGCTCAGGCTGCGGGGTTTACTGCCACCCACCTGGAGTCACAGGTGGGTGAGAAGGTGCCGCACCAGTCCCCAGCCCCTGGTGCAGAAAGGAGCACTGGGGCTCCTGCTTCCACAGGGGTACACCTGCCATCCCGGAGCACAGCACTGAGGTGACGGAAAATAAGTCTCCGTTTGAGCCACAATGCTAAGAGCAGCTGCAACAGTAACAACATTTAAGGTGAAGCTTACGGGGCGGTTGAGAGTGGATCACACTGAGTGAGAACTGGAGCATGGAAAGAACGAGTCTGGGTCTAATGCTCACTTACTGAGCATTTGCTCTTTGCCAAATGCTCTTCCATGCATTTTATCAGTGAGTCCAACTTCAAGGGAGATATTTTCCCCACTTCATAGATTAGATGCTGAGATTCCTTAAGTTAAAGAACACACCCAGAGTTCAGGTCTGAGAACAGGTTTGTCCATATGTAAAGCCACCATGCAGAAGGTCAGTGGGTTCCAGGCATCTTCAAGGGGAAAGGGTCCATCTTCTCCAATTTCCTTATTAGAAGACAAGGAAACCACACTCCAGAGTCTAACATCCCATCATGAGGATACTTACGGCAGCGCCAGATCCCAAACTCAAAAACTTGCTTACCCCTGGTGGGGTGCGGTACCTACACCCCTGAGAGCCCCGCTGGCCATGCAGGCAGCCTTCAGCAGCAGGCCGCCTCAAGTCTCCGAGGCCGTGATCCTAGTGTGGTATGTGCAGCCGGCCTTGAGCGCGTGCTTGGCCACTGCTCCTCCTGATGGGACCACAAACTCCCCAGCAGCAGTGTCAGTGTGCACCCACCTCAAAGGCAGGCACCCCAGCCCTGCGAGGGCTCTTCCCACAGCCCTGCCTTCTCCCTTTGGTGCCCTGAATAGGACAGCAAAAGGGAAGGTGCTAGGAAAAGATGAAACACAGAAAATGCTGCACCAAAGGAGCCTGGTGCCCACTAAGCCCCAAACAAAGGGAGCTGAGGATGTGTTTTGAGCGTGGATAGCAACATATAAGTCAACTTGAGACTTCTTACGGGTCCTACTGGAAGGATTGCACTTACCTGGATGTTTATAGTCTGGCATGTTACTTGAAAAATGATTCTTATTACTTGAGACTCACACATCACATTCAGAGTCAATCCTTTACAACAGCAAATAAAAGGGAACTAATGACACCTTGTGTTTGTGTACTGTTTTATAGCTTGCTAAGTGCTTTAACAGCCGTGATCTCATTTGATCCTTACAGTAGTGTTGTGAAGCAGCTAAGGAAGGTTATTATTAATCCCGTTTTACAGATGAGGAAACGGAGTCTCAGGGAGATTAAATGAGTTGCTCACTGAGCTCAGAAGCAGGGGCCAAGGTTGAAATCTGTCAGTTAGGACTTAATAGTGTTTTACCAGAGATTCATGGAGCACTCAGCATGACCAAAAATAGAAGCCTTCCAATTACATGGACTCAGGATTCAAACCAAGGTCTCAATGAGCTGAGCCCAATTCCATGGGAGGGAGGTGAGGTGGGAATTTCCAGGAGCCAGGTACCTCCTGTGACATCATTGCTCCAGTGAGATGAAGCCTGGGAATGCCTGGGAAAGGTCACAGTGGCCCAGTCACCCAAACACCAATGTTCCGATTCAGAGACTTTATCAGAAATTATCCAGTTTTTTTTATCACTCCACAAGACATATGTAAATAACTTCCATGTTAAATATGTGTATGCACACACACGCATGCACACCCTTCAAGGCTAAACTACAGGTGAGTATTCACACGCTTTGAGGTGTAGAAAGTTTTCTAAGCATGACACCTGGGCAAAAGTCCTCAAGTAAAAGATGGATAGATATGACTACACAAAATTTGGACCTCTCACTCTCTTTCTTCAGTACTGGGGATTGAGCCTAAGCCCTTTGCACTGAGATACATTTTATAAAAAATAAAATTTTCTATTTGGGGGCAGGGTCTGGCTAAGTCACTAGGTTGCCCAGACTAGGCTCAAACTTTTGATCCTCCTTCTCCAGAGTGCTGGGATTACAAGCACACCATTTCTGTCTCTTAGGTCAAGATGAAATGGAATGCTAGACATAAAATTAGATGAAAAAGACAAATTGTTAGAATACTTGGAAAATCTATGTCTGACAAAATACTAATTTATTTTTAAAATAGGTTAAAAACATGATGATGATAGGTTAATAATGAGGACGAAATGAGCTTTCTCTTTGAAAAACATGACCTTGCAGTATGCATAAGAATTCAAATTTAAAGAAGAGTTAGGCAGAAAGCATATAATAATACATTTTAGTCTTACTCATAAATACACTTAAATAAATTCATTTTATGAATGCAGGAAAATTTTATAACTGTACAAAGAGATCTCAGAACCCTACATTTAACATTTTTTGTTTGCTTGTTTCCAGACAGGGCCTCACTATGTGGCCCTAGCTGGCCTCAAACTCACGGAAACCCTCCTGCCTCAGCCTTCCGAGTGCTTCAGTATTTTCTCTTAACACATATCTAAATTCTGGTAGAACTAACATGCTGAGATGTAAACCAGTTATCTTGAGGCAGAAGGATAATGGATGCTTTGCTTTTTTAAAAATTCAAATTGTAAAATAAGGAACATGAATTCCTTTTCTAGTAAGGAAACTCAACTGGCCATTATACCTGGAAACAGGGACAGGACTTCCAGTTATACAGCTATTTCTGTTTAGATATCATAATCGATGTATGGTTTTGGGGTTCCACTCCCATGACAGGAACGCCGCGTGCTGAGAAATAGGAAGACTGTGCCCCGGGTCCGGATAGATCCTTTCAGTGCTCCACACTCTAGCCCTGGCTGCGGGGTGCCTAGGTTATTACACAAGCAAATAGCACGAGCAAAGGCCTGGTGTTCTGGAAAGTGGGACGTGTGCTATTTTTCACAGCAAAATTAGGTACGAGCGTGTTTGTAGTATGAACCATTAGGAACCGACGCCTTTGAGAGGACTCTGGGGTTCTCTGCCTCAGCCTCTGGCATAGCGATGCCCCCCCCTTCTCCTGCCGCGCCCCTGCCCGGCCACCACGCCATGCTGGTGACGCGACCTGCTGCACACACCTTCGCCCGGGTGAAGACAGCTGGTGAAGCCAATGGGAGCCAGCCGAGGGACAGCCCTGCGCTCAAATAATGGTAGTGTGACAAAACTTTATTTTTCTGCCTCCAAATATCCCCGAAAGGCCGGGCATGGTGTCCTCTGCCTGTCACCCCAGCACTAGGGAGGCTGAGGAGAGAGGGTAGCCATGAGCTCGAGGCCGGCCTGTGCTACATTAGTGAGACCTTGTCTCAAAACTAAATAAAAGTTAGAACCCCCAAAGGTCAGATCACACTCACTGAAGCGGAGGGACGGTCCACCGTGTTTTAGGTGATACCTTTGTCAGCGTCTTCATGGCAGTGAGAGCCGAGGGGGCAGCATGTGCGGGGGAGGCGGGGGGGAAGGCGAAGTCTCAGGGAAGCAGCCCCCTTTCGGTGTCTGCACCCTAGCGCACAGCGGAGGAGCAAGCGTCGGGCTCTGCTCCTCACACTCCTGTGGGACACCCGCCTGTCACTCTGCTGCCACCCCCATGGCACCCAGCTAAGTAGGAAGGGCCTTTGCTAGTGCGGCGCGTGCCTCTCCCATCCCACACCCGGGGTGCGCACTGGGGTGCAAGGGTCCCTTGGGAACCAGGCCGAGAAGTCCACAGAGCTCGGGCAGAGATTTCACATCTGAACGCCCCCCAGGCGTTTCATCTTCAAAGGGTGCCGCACACCGTAATTAGCTGGGCAGCACTCAGGAGCAGTAAGCACCGGCACCCCACTTTATAGATGGAGAAACCAAACCGAGGGGGTGGGCTCAGGGATGAGAGGATGAAGCCCTGGGTCCACCTCCGGCCCCCCCCAGGGTTCTGTGAGGTGAAGGACCCGGAGCGGCCCGGAGCTGGGAGGGCTCTGGGGATGGCCTGAGCCTGCCTCTGCTCTGGGAACTAAAGCTGCTATTCATCCTGTGGGCGGCTGTGGGCTTCCCCTGCAAGAGCCTTGCAAAGTAACTACAAAACCCCTCAGGCCCTTGCTCTTCCACCACCGATTTCCTGAGTTTCTCCTTGAAATCGGGGGTGCAGGATACACACAAGCCCTCAGGCAGCAGGCTCTCCGCCCGTCAACTGGCCCTGGATGACCTTAGGCAGCCGCAGCCTGGATGCTGCTCCTCTGGCTCCTTCAGGACAGCTGATCGCCCTGTGGCCGGCTTCGCACCGGAGCCCTGGTCTGGGCGCCTTGCGCAGTGGCCTGCAGGTGCCCGTTCCCGGCCAGGCGCGGGTTAGGTAGCAATCGGCCTGGAGACTTCCAGAACGTCTCCAGAATGCTGGCAGAAGCAACAGAAAGAGCACGGGGGAAGGCGAAGTCTTCCTGAGAGAAGTGCCGATGGTTCATGGGGCAGGAACCTATGACCAAACCTCTCTTTACCACTGCAGACCTCATGTATTTTTAAGTCACTGAGGGTTGAACTCAGGGCCTTCACACTGAGCTACAGCCCCAGTCCTTTGTGTTTATTTTCTATTTTGAGACTCACTAAGTTGTGCAGGCTGAGCTGGAATTTGGGATCCTGCTGTCTCAGCCTCCTTCCCGAGTACTGGGGTGACAGACCTGAGTTTTACCCAGGCCACCTTGACACACAGAAGTCCTTTGTCCCGTATGGGCCTTGGGGACATAAAACACTGCTCTCAAATGTTTCTACCTAGCCCGAAATGCTACCCTCCCCACCCCCACCATGTCTCTGCCCCCTACAGCCTAGAGGTGGCTATGACCCCGCCGCACGTTGGTGGCTGTCTATAAGCAGCTGCTGTAAGCATTGCCGAGATCACGGCGGGCTCCACACGGCCTCAAGAAAACTTCGTGGTCTTTGACGCGCTGGACCAAACGTCACATGTTCCCACACAGCTGCAGGGGAAGGGGACCACACCCTGCTATCCCCATTTTAGGGGGAGGAGACACAGGCACACTAGGAAGTGGGGTGCCCGGGACCCTGGAAGGGCCATCCCCCTCCTGAGGCACCACACTCTGCAGCCGTGGGGGGCCGCACGTGTGTCCCCCATCATTCCCGTCTAACTGCCCAGAGCCAGCTGGGTCTATCAGAGCCAGGCTCACTTCATCTACGCGGAATTCCCCAGCGCAGGCCCTGACTCCAGGCACAGAGGGAAGGGGGGAGGGAGGAGCCCCCTAAATTGACATAGACCCATTAATAAGACGATGCCCCCCATCCAGTGTGGCCCCTCCAACCTGCACTAGAGCAGAAACAGCCCAGGAAGGATGAAGGACGCAGTCCCATCGCCTCGGGAAGCCCAGCCGGGTCTTTCCTGTCCCCCAGAGACACTGCTGTCTTCCCACTCTGAGTGTGTCACACCCCTGTGACCCCTGCGGGAAAGAGGGTCAGCCGCCTTCCCTCATCAGGCTCCCTGCTCAGCTTGACGCCCATGGGGACAGCAGAAGCCAGCAGGGTGCTGGGTGGGGCTGACCCTCTGCAGCGGTGAGCACAGGTCCCTCCCGGCACGAGTGTCCTCGGGCGGTGCTGCCTTGGCCGCTGGTTGCGCTGCTCAGAATCGGGGTTCTTCGCTCCCTTGTTGGCTTCGGGTTTGGGTGCTCATCTCTGACCTAAAACACTCACCTCTAAGTGGCAAGTATTGCAGGGTGCACAGGCTCTGCCCCTGGTGCAGTGTCCAGGGTGTGGGCACCAGCTCCCAAGTCGCAGTCGGCCTGCCTGGCTCCCAGACAGGAGGGTCAGCAGGTCCATTGGTCGGGCTGCAGACCCAGTGTGACCTGGGGCTGATATTCAGCCAAGCAGCCGAATTCAAGTCATAGTCCAGCAAGTGCTGTGTGACCTTGGGCAAGTTCCTTAGCTTCTCTGAGCCTCGGTGCTTTTAAAATCCCTAAGCCGGAGTTCATCATCGTGCCACAGGCGTGGTGTCACTCAGGGATGCGGTGAGACAGTGAATCACTAACTCAGCTTCTGTGCCTGGTGCAGAGCTGGCGCTCACGCGCACTTTTCGGGACAATTCTCTGCCCCGCGGGAGACAGCAGGCCCGGGTGGGAAGCAAGTGTCCTCTGGGACACTGCTCCCCCGGGCTGTCCCACGCCTGTCCCTCATGCACCCTCCTGGCCATGTTCTCTGCCCTTGGGTCCCACACGAGGACGCCCGCAGCGGCGCGGGAAGAAAGAAAGGAGCCGCACCTGGTGGAGGGTCCCTTCCCTCAGCAGCCCCGAAGGGGTCCCCGCGGACTCTTCGGGCTGCCAGGAGCCCACGATGAAGACGCTGTCACTAGATAAACCAAAGGAGCAGAAACTCGGGTCCTTTGCAGAGACCCGTATGTTAAATCAGACAAGGGGCTTGGATATCACATGGTTTCCCTTAGATGAGAAACCCGAAGTATGAAGAGCAAAATAAAAGCCAGTTAATCGGAAGTGGGCAGAGAGCTCCTTCTCAAAGGAGAAGGGACGGAGAGGCACAGGGAGGCAGGGAGAGAAGGCGACGAGAATGCAGTAAGATGCGCTGTGCGCATGCGCACGCCTTATGGGCTGTATACTGCACAGGTGGACTAATAAATAAATACATTTATGAGAAACCAAACCGGGCAGCTGGCTACTGTGACTCTATGACACTCACCGGGGCAGCCACTGTGCTATCACAGGCCTCTGCCTTTGCTGGTGTCCCCTTTCATAGGAGAGCACTCCTGTCCCCTCATCAAACCTGCACCTCAGGGCTTCGCCATCACCCCATTCCGTCTCAGGTTGTTTTCCTCACACTCATCAGCTGATGTGCTTTCAGGACTGTCCCCGACCCGAGCTGTGCATCCCGAGGGAAGGTGCCTGGTCCACCTGCTGTCACCTCCCAACACTGGCTGCCCCCAACCAGGGATGCTGCTGCTGGAGTGTGTCCTGGACCCATAGCTTACACTGCGAACACAGGCGTTGGGAACACCGGCCTTGCACAGGTACCAAGCTGAAATCTCTGGTGCACAGCAAGAGGAGGCACGGGCACTGGGTTTGGGGCAGGGGGATACCCAGTGTTCCTGAAGAACTGCAGTACAGCGAGTTCCCTGCAGAGACTTGGTTTCATAGGTGTTGGAGGCCGAGGCCACCAGCTAGAAGAGAGGAGAGGCAGTATTACCTGCCCTGCAAGCCAGGACCAGCTGGGGAGGAGAGGGAGGCCCCAGAGGCCGAAAACAGAGGCCACCTAACAGGGTGGGAGCCCAGAGTGAGGCCACTGGGGAGAAGCCTGGAGCCCCTTCCACCCTCGGGGCTCTGGCCAGCACCCACCAGCGAAGGCAGAAGAAATGGAGCTGGACAGGCCACCCACAGGGTGAGCGCCTCTCGTGCAGAGCGGAGCCCTGGAGGGGATGAACCTGAGGGTGAGGGAGCACCCAGCCTCAGATGAGACAGGTAGAACTGGTGGGGGGGGCGGGTCAAGGTGTGATTCAAAAGTACAGGGAATGGTTACTTTTGTTTTAGTTGCAGTATGATACATCGCCACTAATCCCCTCATTTCCAACACACTTATCCCATTGTCCTTGCCACTTCCTTTCTTTTCCTTTTTCTGTCTTTTTGAGACAGGGTTTGGCTATACAGTGAAGGCTGACTTTCAGTTCCTTTGTAGTCCAGGCTGGCCTTGAGCTCCTGGCAATCCTCCTGCCTCAGCCTCCAGAGTGCTGGGATTACAGGCTTGCACTACCACGTCAGGCCAGCTTGCTGCTTTCTGAAGCAGCTCTGAAACTCCTCTTTCCTGAGGTTCTTCAGCTGAACTGTTGTAGCCACCTCAAGGTCCTGACTCAGTGCAAAATGTTGACTTTTCACGGTTATTTTGACTTTGGGGAGACCCAGTAATCACACAGAACGGATCCAGTAAGTAAGGTGGGGGAGGACATGGCCCTGTGACATAGATGTCATCTGGAAACTGCTTTGGAAGGTGGCAAAAATGACAGGAAATATCTGGAAAATGTCTGAAATAAGGGGGAGAGGTTGAGGGGTATGGTGGCAATGTATCTTTCATTGCAATAAGTTCTTATTTGGGCTGCTTCAGTTTGTTTTGATTATACCTTGTACTTCGGAAGGGAGTTGAGGCCAGACTGGGACAGACTTGAGGGTGAAAATCAGAGTCGTCTAAGCTCACTGGTTTCAGAGCAAGGAGGTGGCTTAGTTGCCTCTTGCTGCCTAGCAAATAATGACAAATTTACTGGCTTAAAACAAAGCACGATCACAATATCGGGTCTACCTAGGTCAGGAGTCTGGGTGCTGCTGCTTACCTGAGTGCTGCCTCAAGGTGTCTTGACTAGGGCGCTCATGTAGCTTTGATTGGGTCTGGAAACTCAGCTGTGGGAAATGACCCTGAAAACTTTCTTGCTTGTAGCATCCACTTGCTCGTGGCTGTCCTGCTCAAGGCCGGGCCTGTGTTAGCTCTCGGCACCAAGCTACCTTGGGTCCTACTCATGTGGGCTTCCCTCCAAGGTCTCCTATGGCAGGAAGCCCACAGGACACGTCCAGCTCAGGGTGCTGAGAGGACATCTTGCAGAGCATCAACTCAACTAACATCAACTCACTGCCCCACATGCGCTCAGGGGAGGGGTTCGCAGATGTGAAGTGCAGAGTGAAGTGCGGGAATGAGGGTCACCTCAGGTCTCCCCACAACTGTACAGGCCACACTGTAGCTTTGTGTACCTCACTTCTGACTTTCATTTGCTTCAGGTTTGGATTCTGTACAACACAGTGGTAGGAACATCTTGTGAATGTTTCATCATCCTTCCCAGAGACTAGCATGAGAACCCATGAACACTGCAATTAGAAAAAGATCAGAAAAGGTATAAAAACTTGCAAAGGCAAATCCTATGCCAGTGCAATCTTTTTTTTTTTTTTTTTTTTTTTTTTTTTGGCGGTACTGGGGATCGAACTCAGGACCCTGCGCTTGCTAGGCAGGTGCTTATTCCCCTGAGCTATATCCCCAGCCCTGCCAGTGCAATCTTAGATTTTAATTTAGGCTACTCACATACATACTAACAGCTTTAATATTTTGCAGGCTTTTTCCAAACAATTCCTGCTCCAGGAATTTATTCCAAGGAAATTACCACAGATGTATGCAAAGATCTAACTGTAAAGATGTTAACCACTGAACTGTTTATAACTGAGGAAACCTCCACAAACAATCTACAGTTTTTATGAGGGGTTTCTAGGTATAGCCATGATGCAATCACACAACAGAAGACACCGTCCTCTTTGAAGGATGTAGAAGAATCTTGAGCATGTAGGGAGATGTGTACATCTACTGTTAAGAAGGGATGATCTTTCAGTGGCTTGTGTACCTCGACTGCAATCTGTCTTCGCTTTGTTTCAGTTATACAGGCATAAATAAAAGACTGCAAAGAGTCATACAAAATTGTAACAATGATGATATCTTGGGATAATGTATCAGTTGGGATTTTTATTTTGCCCTATTATGTTTTTAAACACTTATTACCTTAATAAAAGAAAAGTACAGCATTAAAGAATGAGTTGACTTCTGCCCTCATGGCTCATCCGAATGCTGGAAGTTGAGTGGGCAACGGTGACAATGTTGTGCTTAGTGGCCTGACGTGCAGCAGCAGAGTAGGGTTCAACCTCGGCTGGTAAATGAAGTCATCTTTTCCCTGGCTACATCCACTATATCCGACAGGGCCTGTCCAAGCCCAGGGCAGGAGCAGGTTAATGTTTCTGAAGGGGGAACCTCAGTCCCCTGGTTCATGGGGTACAGCTGCTTCTCCTGTTGCTTAGCCATGCCATTCCCAAAGGGCCAGGGTTTTCATGGGGCCAGCTGCACACTGCCCCTCAACACTGGAGAGAGTGGCAAGCAGACCGAACCATTATGACCTGGCATCTGTTAAACCACGGCTGGCACTTCGTGTCAGAGACTGGCTTGAAACACATTTTATAATGGGCAGATCCTGGGAGCGACAGTTTTCAGGTGCGTTTCTCTCTAGAAAGACCAAGCTAAGGGTTTTCTCCAGTAAGAGACTGGACTTAGCACATTCCCTAAATGCCAGTGCTATTTCTGTTAACGTGTTTTCTGCACAGAGAACTGCAGGAAAGATATTTTTTAGGTAATGAGATGGAGCTGGGTGTGGTGGCGCACACCTGTAACCCCAGCACTCGATAGGCTGAGGCAGGACGGTCGCTGGGAGTTCGAGGTCAGCCTGGGCTGCATAATGAGCTCAAGGCCAGCCTGAACCACCTTGCAGGACCCTGTCTCAAAAAGACAAAAAAAAAAGTTATGAGAAATGAGTGCAGTTTATTTTTAAATTTCTATTAACTTTTCTCCTTCTATTATAAAAGTAATGCATGCTCTTATTAAGAAATTTATTTTCACACAGTCCTATAGAAGCAAAATAAAAAGAAGAGTCCATTCTCACTTCCACTGACCCTCAGCTTTCAGCCCTCAGAGGTGAAGATTGGGTACTGGACCCTTCAGGATTTCCACTGCCCCTGTTACTACGCCTGTGTGGCATACAACACACATGCAGGATGCTGGACATTGGTGTTTTTACCAGAGCTTCTTACTTAAGATAATTGTGGATTTGTGTCCAGTTGTAAGAAATATCACAGACGAAACTTCTGCAGTATTCCCTCAGTCTCTCTCAGACTAGAATATGATATCACAATCAGAATATTGATATTAAAATATTCAAGGGACAATGTTTCCATATCCAGGTAAACTGACTTCTCCTCTTACAATCTTCATTTACAAAAATGTTTTAGCTATTCTCTTTCCTTTGCCTACTATATAAAATTTAGAAAGATTTTGCCTGTATGTAAAAAATAATCTTGCCAGAATGTTGCTAAGAATTTTGTCAAACTTATCTATCAATTTTAGAAAAATTTACGTCTTGATTGAATCTTCCAATGAGTGTGAATGTTTCACTATTTATCCAGATTTTGACTTCTTTTATCATCATTTTATAGATTTTAGTATAAAAATCATGAGCGAGTTTTGTTAGACTTTTATCTCAGTATCTTATATTTTTATGATTCTAAATACTGTACTTTAAATTTTGGTGTTTACATATTCATGAGTGGCAGATATGAATACAGTAGATTTTCATGTCTTTCTCCTGAAATAGTGTTGAAATTACTCATTAATTCTGCACAGTTTTTATAGATCACTTGGGATGTTCTTGTTCCTTTAATAATGTCAAATGACATAGATAATCATGTCATTTGTAAATAGTGGCAGTTTTATGTTTTCATTTCTGATCCATATGCTTTAATTTCCTTTTCTTGCTTTAGTGCACAATTAGAACTTCCACTATTCTGCTGAATAAGAGCAGGAGGAGCACACATTTGTGTGTGAGTTTTTTTGATCTTCAGCCACAAGTTCACCAGTAACTATAACATTAACTGTAGGCTTTGTGCCTACATGTTCTTAGTGAAGTTGAAGCAGTTTGCTTTTATCCTTATTCACCTGTGAGTTCTTGTCATGAATATTGAATTTCAGCAAATGTTCTTTCTCCATAGATTAATGTAACGTGACTTTTTCTTCTTAAGCTCATTCATACACTAAGTTGTGATTGATTTTTTAATTATTGAATTTAAAATTCTTTACATCCTAAAATAAACTCCACTTGGTCATCAGTCATAGTATATATTTATTTTTATATATTGCTGATTTCCATTTACTAATATTTTGTGAAGTACTTTTGCATCTTTGCATGTGAGGGATATTGGTCTAGAGGTTTTCTTTCCTTTTATTTTTTGTACTAATTTTGTCTGGTTTTGATATCAGGATAACACTGGCTTCATAAAATGAACTGGGAAGTGTTTCCTCTTCTACTTTCTGGAAGAGATTGTATTGAATTGATCTTAATTTCTTTCTTTTTTAATTTATTTAACATTTGATGGAATTCTCCAATGAAACCATCTAGATCTGGAGATTTATTTGTTGGAAGTTTTTAAATGGCAAATTTCATTTCCTTAACAGAGGCTACTTGAAGTATCTACTTTATAATTAGAGAGTTGTGGTTGCTAATAATTTTTGAAGAATTGGCCCATTTCATATGAGCTGCCAAATTTATATGCAGAGGTATTTATAGTATTGCCTTACTATTTTTGATATCTACAAGATGAATAAGATATCCTCTTTATATGTTTTCATATTTTCAAAGTATTTGACAACTACTTTTTCTTATCTTTTATTGCTTTCTCTATTAATTTGATTGTTGTCAGAAAAATAAGTTTTATACAATAGCACTCACTAAGACAGCAGGTGTGTGTAAGCACATGCATGTCTTTGTATTTATTATCATATTCATATTTACCCATAATGTTTTGAGGATATCCTTTAATACAGATTTTGTAGTGGTTGCTCTAAGGCATTATGTTGCACATTCAAATTTTTTCATATTCCACTGATGGCGTCACTAATTCGAGTGAAATGTAGAGACCGTAGCTCATTTTAGGCCCTTTCTCCCCACATTTGTGATAGATTCATCCTTACCTACACTTGTAGCCATATCAGAGAGTGTTATCCAATCTGCTGTGACTGCTAAACATGATGTGAAAACCTCCTGTGGAGAAGTTTATGGCCTGTGCAGCCATGGGGCCACTTTCACCCCTCGTCCTGTGTCTCAAGACTCGCTTACCCCACCCTTTGCCTTTGCTTTGTCTGCACAGCTGGGGCCTCCATGTGCTTTAGAATAGATTTCTTTGAAGGTTCTATTTGGGTTTATTCAGCTTCTCGAATCTATAGATTTTTTTTTTTTACCAAATTTGGGGAGTGTTTGGGCACTTTTAGTCTTTTTCAGCCCTTCCCTCCTCCTCCTTTCCCAGTGATGGGAGGGTTGCATCTCCAGCTGGACCCCATTCATTCCTCCTGTGGCTCAGACTGGGCATGTATTGTTCCATCTTCAATCCTGTTGCTGAGCCACCCATTGGGGGGTGGTTGCAAATTGTTTGGGGCTATTATATTTTTCATTTCTGAATTTCCATTTGTTTCTTTAGAGTTTTTATTTCTTTTTCTGAGGCTTTCTATTTTTAAAATGTGTTTAGCCATGCTCATCAAAGTATCTTTATAATATCTGCTTTACAAATCTTCATCAGATAATAAGGTAATTCAGACATCTCTGTCATTTTAGCACTAGCATCTCCCGGTCATCTTTCCTCATGCGGTGGGAGATCTTCCTGGGTCTTGGTACAATTTGTGTTTTGTTTTGTTTTGTTTTTTGAGATAGAGTCTCACAGTCTCACAGCTGGCCTGAAACTCTTGGTAATCCTCCTGCTTCAGCTTCATAAGTGCTGGGATTACAGATGCGCACCACCATGCCTGGCACAATGAGTGATTTTTGATAGAAACTTAGACATCTATAGTCTTTTCTTATGAGCTCTACACCTTATTTAATCCTTATTTTGGCCTCCTGTGGCTACATTCTGACCAGGAAATACAGAGAGCACTGCCTTATTTTTGCCAGGTGGGATAGACAGCCAGGTTCCCTCTTGGCCTCTGTAGACACCTATGAGATATGATTAGATAATATAGCAAATATTTAAAGTTTAAAAAATTATTACCATAAAAGGCATATTGCCTTGAATCCCACTCAAAATACCTGCCCCTGTCCTCTGAACACATGTATCTTTTCTTTTTTGTCACTTTCTGAGGCAGTTCTGGAAGTCTTCTTTCCTGAATGTCTTTATGAGGTGGGATCAAAACTTTGGTGAACACTTCCGGCAGTGCCTTCCAGTGGAAAGGCAGCTTGTAAAGCCAGGACACTGTGTTCTTTTCCACCTAAGTCACTGGATCTGGCACCCTGTGACTCCTGACTCTTCCTCAAGGTCAAAATGACCATGGAAGGTCAAAGTTTTGAATCAATTCAGGTCACTGAGGTAGCCATGACAGCCCAACTTAAGACCCTCAGGAAAGAAGACTCCAGAGCTGCTGCAGAAAGCAGCAAGGACCATGGGATGAATGTGCTCAAAGCCAGGTGATGACTTGAGGTGTTCTTGGCAGTGTGCCCTTCACAGTAGTAAATGTCTTTATCGAAGCCTTGCCACTACTTTTGATCTCACCAGACATGTGGGGTTCTCCTCATTACAGTGGCATTGGGGTGGGAATTCTGCTTTCCATATGGCTTCCAGCTATGCCAGTGGGGGTAGCAGCCTGGTCATCTCTAGATAGTGGTGAATGCCTGAACTCTGACTGGACTCCCAGATACCATTGTGCCAGGGTGGAGAGGCAGCAATCAACTCTCCATGCAACTGTACTGTGGGGTGACTGCAGGGTTATATTTCTTCTGTGGCTCTTCTGAGCTGGAGTACAGCAGCAAGTACTATCTGAAGGGTCTCTGTTTTTCTGTGTTGCCTCATTCCTGTGCCACTGGTAAGAGAGACAACTTTCTGGGAGCCTCCCTCAGTCTTGGCCCATGGGTGTGAATGGTATCAATTTCTTCAGTGCTAAGCCTAGGACAGACAAGGAAGGGAATTACGACTGCAGAGTTTTAGAGTTCCTAGCTTCTTCCCTAGTTAAGCCTCTGGCCTTCTCCTTCTGTAGCTTCTTCTGTTTGTTTGGTTTGTGTTGTGGTTTACATGCAGATGATCTCCCACAGGTGGGGCTTTTGAAGGTGACTGCATCATGGTGACTTGAGGCTGACTTGCTGTTAGGAGGTAGGGTCTGGTCCAGAGAGGTGGTCACTGGGGTATGGTCTGTAAAGGTTCATCTCACTTCCTGGCTCCTCCCTACACTCTCTCTGCTTCCTGTCCACCATGTTATGAGCAGCTCTTCCTCTGCCAGACCCCTCTGCCATGTCACCCTGCCTGGGAGCCAGCTGGCTATAGCCTGAAATCTCTGCAACCTGTGAAACTAAGTAAACCTTTCCTCCTTTAACTTGTGTGTCAGTAACAAAAAAGTGACTAAGACATCTGAATTCTGAGGGTTGTCAGCTGTGCTTAGCAGCAGGCATAGGAAGTACATCTGCTCTACTCTCCTGCAAGCAGAGCCACAGTTTACTTAGTCTTTACAAGGGCTCAGACAGTACACAGTTTCCCTTGGGCAACGAAGCCCACAGTTTCAGCAACTACAAAGAACTAACGGAAGACTACAATTAAGGAAATCTTTAATTTTGAAATTAGCTAAATAAAACCATAGTGTCCGTGCATTTTATTTTTTATTTTTTATTTTTTTTTATTTTAGAAACATAAAAGTACAAAAACATATTGACAAACAGACACCCATTATCATAGAAAATAGTACAATCACAACTAATCTATAGACAAGGTGATATGGTCTCAACAGTAGTTGTTGCTTTATCCATTGATATCTTCGAATTGTAGATGTATGGACCCATCTACAGACAT
>PVLD010013657.1:0-55209 GCA_004027595.1 Dinomys branickii | reverse complement strand
TTTCCTTTTATTTTTAAATTTTCCAGATCAACAGATGCACTATGTCGCCCTGTCTGTCAAATGACCCTCTTGCCTCAGCCTTCTGAGCAGCTCTGCTTCAGCTCTCCACGGCATCCAAACTTCTGTGCTTATCATGGTCACGCTCCTGCTTCTGAGAAATTTCTCTGTGCTGCCCAGGAAATGACGCGAACCCCTCACCACGCTCTTCTCCCTGACGTCTGCGCTGTGCACTCGTGAACAGTACTTCCCACTGCTCCCTCACACCGGCTCCCTGGAGACCGGCTGCCCTGCCTGAGCCCGGCCATGCACCAGGAGCCATCCACCATCCGGGCCACTGTCTCCCAGGGACAGGAGGCCTGGCTTGTACTCCACGCTTCCTCAAGGCACTGTTTATTCACCAGCCATTGTTAGTCTCTGCACATTCAGCAAGGTTCTGCCATGGGCGCTGCTGGGCTGAAGGATCAGACATCTTACACTAGCACACCTGGGCACTAAAGGAACTGCCAGGCAGGGCAAACAGGGTTTCTACGAAGCTGAGATGTGTGTATTTTACTCTCACTGCTGGTCATTTCATCTATGCCTGAATTCACAGTCATGGCCCTTGCCTGTGGAGTGGTCCTAAAAGGTATGGGGAATGCCGACCCAGTGCCAGATTTCCAAAACATCGTAATGGAAATGAGAAACTTTAAAAAGAAAGTATGCTGGACTTCAGAAGTACATGGTAATTTTTAAGAACGCTTACCATGGCCACTTCCAAAAACAAGTCTTTACAACGTGCTATACAAAAGAGTAAACATCTGCTCAGCCCATGAGTCACATCCTGCTTGGTCATTTGTTTCTCACGTCCCTTTCGTGGTAGGACGATCTCGTCGGTGACCATCTGGTCTCTCTTTACCCCGTGGCCTCTTGTGAGTCTGCCTGTAGAAGTGAAAGCAAAACACTGGCGCACGTTCTAAGTCAGCCGGTTCCTCTGGGTCTCACGATTTCTACTGTTTCAGCATCATGTCCTCGTGCCCTTACAGAAGCAATGTTGCAGGTAAGAAAATAAACACCAGTTGCAGGGCTTACAAAGGGAAAAGGGAGATTCTTTCCCAAGCCCTTCCTTGCTTAAAAATTTAAATTAAATATAAATGTACCAAGACCAAGCATGGGCACTTTCCAATAAATGAAGCCACACCACAAAACCACTGCATTGCCAAGGAAGTCAGCAAGGACTTGAGGCATCATCTCGTGAGCGCCGCCCTCTGGCTGCACTAGTTCCTCTTCCTCCTTTTCTGCCAGGACAGCAAGAGCTGCCAAGGAGAAAGTGGGGGAGAGGTGACCCGTGAAATTACAGGCATTCCAACAGAGGAGCTGCTTTCAAAGCCGTGCTCTCCAAGACCACACTGAACAAGGGTCTGTTCCTGGTCTTGCTTTAAGTAGTCAGGTACTAGGAAATCACGTCATGCTTGAGCTGATGCATCTTTAGCGAGTAAGCCCTGGTGGACTCTCCCCGCAGCGGTCACACTGAAATGGTTTAATTTCTGAGTGGAGGAGCATGTGCTGGTTTAGGTTCTGAACACGGTGAATCGCACCTCAGGCTGGACACTAGAAGGCCTGTCGGGACTGTCTGGGCTTGGTCCTTTTGTACGGAGGGTGGAAGGAGCCACGGAGAGACAGCAGGACACCGAACATTTTCCTGCCAATCATCGTCTTCCACCGGAGCATTCGCACTAGCAGCTGTGAGTATAAGTTAGCAGCTTCGTCTCCTGAGCCTGAAGAGGAAGCTGTGGGCTCATCAGCAGGCCCTCCTGGACTTGTTCCCCTCCTGCCCGTCTGCCGATCGCTCAGTGAACTCCGAGACGCGCTGACAGCTGGGACCCGTCCTCCCGGGGCCCCTCCTCACTTATCTTCCTGCTTCCCCTCGGAGGTCTTCTTCGGTGCCCAGAGGCAGGGCAGCTTTTCCTCTCTCAAGTCACACAGTCACTGTCCTCCCGCCCCAGACGGGTCAGGTAATTGTAACCTCCGGCTCTTCTCCGCCTGCTTAGCTTTCTCCGGCCGAATCGTTCGATAACTCCAAAAGGAAAAGCCCAAGGAGAAGCTAAAGAAGAGTCAGCTGCTTGATTTCTCTTTTCTATGTGGGGAGCTGAGGAATTCAATACCCGCGGCGAGCTTGTCTGTGTGCTCCCCTTACGGGACTCCCAGGAGAGGGAACGCTGTAGCTTTGGGGCTCTCCCCGGGATTCTGGGCACACAGGAAACGGTTCTTTCTGCCACACCGCTCTCTGAAGATGCTGGAGAAATGTTCTGTCTCAAGAAGTAAAACTGCGGTTAGAATTATTTTCTCGTCCACATCTACACTCTTTTCTGGCTGGTTACTGGATGTGTTCTGTAAGATACTTGATTTCTGTACTCTGAGCAGGCACTAGCAACACTAAACTTTGCATATAGCAGGCTGCAGCTAGACGCTCAATGCTCTTTCCTGTGTTAGTGACAGAGTGGCTGTGCAGGCGTATTCTAAAGGAGCGATAACGCCAGTCACTCTAACACGATGCAGATCCAACACTCTTGTTCTCAGCCTCTGTTTGCCCCACAAGTTTGGTGCGAGAGAAATCCCTGCAAACTGCCTTATGTGCCTGGAAGGTTTTATCCAGGACACAAAGAGTGATACCACAAAAATATCCACCTTGCGGGGGATACAGCTCAGCGGCACAGCACTGCCTGGCAAGCTCAAGGTCATGAGTTCAATTCCCGGTGTGGAAAAAAAGGTAAAAGTGTCCATCGTTTGCAGCATATTTAGTTTTCCCAGCACATCCTAACTGTGGGAAGAGGAGCTAAGAGTAAACATTTTCACACCCATCTTTTCCTTCCTCTTCTACAGATGCTCTTCAAGCATGTACATGACTCAGCAATGTCTTTGAGTGCACCATGTGGTTCAGGGAATGTTGGGAGCCACTGGAGCTGGTTATTGGTCAAGCTACTTCAGTATTGAAAAAGGCATCCTGCCAGACTACAGTCATTAGTCGCTAGGCAACATTACCCGCCCATGATACTAACTTTGCAAGTGTATAAAATAAAT
This sequence comes from Dinomys branickii, assembly GCA_004027595.1. NCBI lineage: Eukaryota > Metazoa > Chordata > Mammalia > Rodentia > Dinomyidae > Dinomys > Dinomys branickii. Next base: position 52,152 of record PVLD010013657.1, on the reverse strand, counting down.
GCCCCTACTGTTGAAGTCAGTCCTCCTGTTCATCAGGCAAGAGGTGACTCCACCTGGCTATCGAATCTTGTCTTTATTTTCTGTATCCTCTCGCTGTTTTCTCCTGGGGACCACGGAGAGACCACCGACTCCCACAGTTGGTGTGCAACGTGCGGGCCCCCAGGAAGGAGAGTGGTCGGTGAGGAGACACTCCCCAGAATTTGTGTGCACTACAGGGTGAGAGGAGTGGATTGGTAGGTAAAATAGTTAACACTGGAGTGTTATATTTGACAATTATCAGGTGTCTACTGACCTTAAACAATATAGTTACAAAAATAGGCTTAAGAGAAGACCAAAGAAGAAAAGTATATTGCATTATTAGTAATTAAAATGGGACAGCTGCAGTCTCAAGAATCGCAGGAGTACCTGTATGTGGAAGTGGTTTTGGCATGTTTGATTCCTATTTTTACCTCCTTTCTTTTCTGAGTTTGGTTAAAGGGTTTGACAACCACAAAGGACTCGCCTCAGAGCTCTACTTTAAAACTAAGTCCCGAGCCCAAGCGGGACAAGGATGATGGTGATACAGGAAAATAAAAAAACTCCCAACCTCAACGATATCTGAGATGAGTTCGTGTTCTCTAAAATCGAAGAATGAATTTTAGGAACAACACAGGTTAGGAGCAGAATATATTTATTGAGAGAAAGAAAGCTTCTGTCCAAGAGAGGGACAGAAGGGGGGCCTGGAGTGGGTTACCCTCTGACTCTGTCTTTTCTAGGGACTCTTATAGAGAAAAACCATGAGGTGAGGCGGGTCCAAGGTAGGGGAAATGGACAAAACTATGGTCCACCAATAAGACTGCGAGGATAATTATTTAGGTAAAACTGAGTTAACTGGAATCAAATAGGAAAACGAGTCAAGTAACAACCGGGCATGAATGCAGATCAGGGGCTTTTCCTTTGGGGGTCAGGCTAGCTATTTCCTGGCTTTTGAAGGTGGTTGTTACTTATTTATCAATTCCTGACATTTACACCCAGGGGGTATGTGGCTGTATTTGTTTAGCCCCTTTTGTCTTGAGGTCTGGCCCACAGGTATCTTTTATGTTGGCTCCTTCAAGGGCCTGGCCCTGTCTGACTGCCTATAATATTTCTATCTAACTCAGCTGCCTATAACATGGCATTGCCCATAGAGTCTGAACCCTCTAGTCTTGCTCAGTGTGATAAGAAATGAGAAAGCGGGGACAACAGGGACTTTTTCCCACCAGAGAAGTGTTTGCCGAGAATTCTATTTCACAGCGCACAATAAATTTAACTGGGCCAAAAGGCAGTAATCCTGACCTCTTCAGCTCAGATAAATTTTGCTGCGCCACAGGTTGGAACTTCTGCCTCTCAGGGAGTAGAGCCATTTTCTCTGTCTCCCTTGTAATTAGCATTAAAAGAAGCTGTATGGGCACGGGAGCCCATGGAGGGTTTTCAACATTTCTACCCTATTACTGAAGTTGAAGTCCCTGAAAATCCAGGACAAGCATTAACATCGTTATGATGCTCTACCTTTCAATACCTTAAAAGACTTAAAACAGGCAGTTGCTACTTATGACCCTACTGCACCCTTTACCTTGAGTTTATTGGAACGTCTAGGGCAACAGATTATGGCTCCAAATGATTGGAAAGGAATAGCTAAAGCATGTTTTAAGTCCAAGAGATTATCTGTTGTGGATAGGAGACTTCCTTGAACATTGCATTGACCAGGCAACTCGGAATGCTACTCACAACATAGCCATTACAAAACATATGCTAAGTGGGGAAGGTGGTTTTGCTAGCACAGACAATCCACTTACCTTTGACTTGCAGATATATAAGCAAACCAAAATGGCTGCAATGAGGGCCTGGAGGGAACTCCCTTCTAAGGGAGGGGCACCCCTTAATTTAGTCGCTATTCTTCAGGGCCCTGAGGAAACTTTTCAAGACTTCGTAGAAAGATTATTACAGGCTAGCGAGAGGATTACAACTGACGCCAAAGCTAGCAAACTAATAGTTCAGCAGCAGGTTTTGAAAATGCAAATAAATGGTGTAAAGAGGCGTTAAGAGGCCACAGAAGGAGGGCCACATTGCCGGAGATGATTTGGATCTGTGCTGATATCGGCCCCTCGTATGTACAGGGTGCTGCCTTGGCAGCAGCTATCACTCAGGTTATTCATCCACAGTGCAGAGGAAAGGGAAAAATCAAGGTTGTTTGTTTTCACTGTGGAAACGAGGGACATTTCACCTGAGACTGCTCTGCAACATCTCTACAGGCAACATGGCCAACACTTGTGCCTTTAAGAAAACCTGGTGTCGGTACAAGGTGTAGACGAAGGTGTCACTGGGCAACTGCGTGTAGGTCTAAAGGTGATAGGGAAGGCCGTCCCATTCAGGGAAACTTTCAGTGGGGCCCAGCCTGACCCCATCAAACAATGAGGCCGCTTCTCTCAATTCCTCTTCAGCCCTCCCCTTTCCCGCTAAACGTGTCTCTGACCTTTGGCGAGCCACGACAGACAGTGGAGGCTTGGACTTTGGTCCCTCCAGATTCATATTAGCTCCTGAAATGGGATCCCAAGTTATTCCTACTGAGGCATATGCACCGTTGCCTCAGGGGATGATGGGACTCCTGCTAGGCCATAGCAGTCTTATCTTAAAAGGTCTTAAGGTTTTGCCTGGTGTCACCAATACTGATTATACAGGAAAAATCAAGGTTATGGTTCAATCTACTCAAAACACTGTGGTGCCTATTGGGTTCAGAGATAAAACTGATTACTTAAAGGAAAAACATGTTTAAGGGCTTCTAGACGCAAGTACAGATGGCCTGCAGGTGTGGCAGCTGCAAGTTCATAGGGTGTGATTGGTATTTCCTGATATAGTACAGATGCTGAATTGCTGACCTGGAGAGATGCAATAATGCCATTCTCTTTGGAATAGTTTCAGAAGGAATAAAGCCTCACAGAGAACAGAGCGAATTTTAAAAGATAAAAGGCTTTTACATTTTCCCCTTAAGGTGATAAATTTAAAAGTTTCCATCCCCCAAGATAAAAGTTTGCCTGTAGTTTAAAACAAATCATATTTTCCAAGATTTACTATAGGGGAGCTATTTTTAAAAGATTAAATTTTTAAAAAAACCATAATTTTCATAAATAAAATTTTGTCCCTTGTCAAAAAATATATTTATTTCAGTGATTGATTTGGTCTTTTAGAGTTATAGTAAAAAATGTTTCCTTATTTTAGATTCATACAGCTAATAAAAGTGTCTTGTTTTAATTACAGTTTTCTTCTTGTTTGTCATTCTGTGAACAGCTGCTACCCTTTATTTTGAGCTCAACAATTGTTATTTTAGTTTTTCTTCATAATATAGTTGGGTTATAGATTTAAAGCATGCTTTCACCTGAGTTACCAGCTGGTTTTAATGATATCAAAATTAAGATATTTTAACCACAGTCCTTAGGATGAGGAGAAGTTATTGGGTAGGACTCTAGTTGGTGAATAAAGGAGTGGCCAACCTCTGTTTATTAATGGAGCCCCCTGTGATCTCCACAGTCTCTTGGGAGACACTGCAATAATTGGATCATTTGGTCAGAAGAAAGTTTTTCAGTAAAAATTATAGTAAGGTTTTCTGATTAAAAGATGTTATTTGGTACAAAACTAAATTAAGAAACAAAATAATAACAATTTGTTGTTGCTAATTTCATGGTGTATGAAATCTATTCATGCCTTCCACATATACAGTATTCTAAAATGTAAGACTGGAAATGTTACACATCTGCCTTTCTTTTGTGCTTCAAATATTTGTAATAAGAGGTTCATGTCAGACCAACATAAGGTTATTTAAATGATAATTTTTGACAAGAACTTATGTGATGTATATGCTATTTATATACCACTGCATTTAGAGATACTTAGATATTAAACAGCCCAGACAATATTATAAATTTCTTCTGTCATCCTATTAAAGACAACAAATTAGATAAATACTTCTTATTTATTAGGTAGGGTTGATTGACTAAAAGGGCTCATCTATCCCAAAATTTATATGTGATTTAAATGTGTTTAAATGTTCATAAATGTCATCATGCCTGTTATGTTACAATACTATGTATGGCTCTTTGGTTTCAAATTTTCTTTGTAAAATTATATATCTGTTGTCTGTTAACATCCTACAGGGACAGAGATTCAACTACTAGAATATTCATGATTTCCATGTAGCAATGTTATATACGGTTTTGATTTCTAAATTTCTGTGAAAAAATATGTAACTATTGTTTGTTAACATTCTAGGAGGATTTAAATATTAGTATATCCATGTTTGTTAGAAAATAATGGCTCCATTTGTGTGTGCTAAAGTGTTTGCTGTTCAGATCAGATTATAATATTAAGCTTACTGTCTCTCTTACAATGTCATTAATCTTTGCTGCATGGTTAACAACAGGTTTGGAGACCAAAAATTAGAGAGATAATTTGGGCTAGAAAACAGCCAATATTTTGGCTATGCCTTCTGAGGCCAGTAAAGACTCAAGGCAGAAGAGAACCTCTATTGTGACATCTTATAACTTGATTGAGTCCCTGATTTTCTGATAAAGGAGATTATGGGACCACAGAGGAAAGTAATTCTATGATATGTGGTGTGCCTAAGAAGAGTCACCAGGAGAGAAAAAATCTCTCAAGCTTTCACAGAAAGCAACTTGCTCAAGCATGGCCATGACTCATCCAGATGGCTGACACTGACAGAAGATCAAGAGATGCTGTACTTGGTTCCAAGATGATTCCTGAGGAGACTTAACTGACTCTGACAGATAGCAAAAGGCTAAATTTTTATTTATACAGGTCTCACTTGAACTTGATCTTGAACATCCAGCAGAAAAGTGTAACCACAAGATATAAAGAAGTAATGCCACAGTCATAGGTTAGCTGTAAAAAATTCAAGTCACCAACAACCTCTGACAATTGCCTGCTAGACTGATAACTGACCACTGTTATGGACTTTGGACTATGTTCTTCAAGGACAGCTTTTCCAGCTTCAACTGAACATCCATCACTTCTGCAATTAAACAGGAGAGAGATGTTGGGACCTCAGTACTGAAAAAGGCATCCTGCTGGACAACTACAGTCATTAGTGGCTAGGCAACATTACCTGCCCATGATACTAACTTTGCAATTGCAGTGTATAAAATAAATGCCCCTACTGTTGAAGTCAGTCCTCTTGCTCATTAGGCGAGAGGTGACTCCATCTGACCCTGGCTATCGTCTCTTGTCTTTATTTTCTGTATCCTCTCGCCGTTTCCTCCCTGGGGACCACGGAGAGACCACCGATTCCCACAAGGGAAGAAACATGCTTCAGAGCAAGTGAGGGTCCTAACCCAGGGACCATGGGGAGCCAGCCCGCAGGAGGCTGCTGCACTGCTGTGCCTAGGCTGGGACAGGGCAGGAAAGAAGGCCCCGCTCGAGGGGACAGAGGGGAACTGCGCACGCGCGGGTGGGCGGGGTGGCCGTTGGCCGGGGCGGGTGGCGGTTTGCAGAGTAGGAACGCAGAGCGGGTGTTGGTGGATCCGGTTAGGTCAGGCTGAGAGGGAGCTGCCTCCGCTGTCCCCTTCCTCGTCTCCTTGTCCTGTCCCAGATCTTTCTTATTTAGGCTCAAGATGGCACAAAAACGAACCTGTTTCCTCCCTCTGAATTCCTTTGGAGAATTAGAGCCAATGCCTTCCTTGTGTCAAAGCTCATCACCATCATCTATGGAGAGAGCATTTCTTACGTTTCTTCACCGTGCTCATACCACGGGTCCCCATTTCCTGCACTGAGGACTGGGAAACGTACCCACATCGAGAAGGCCGGTGGGGTCGCGTCCTCCCTCACAGTCGTGACACTGAAGGTTGGCAGCCTCAGGCTAAGGCACTTCTGCAGGCAGCCGTGACTCAGGCTGCACCCCGTTTAGTGCGGACTCCTCTTCCTGCCTCTCTGCGGAGGGTCGCGCAGCCCTGTGAGGACGCCAGGTGGATGCGGTGCTCTTGGAGCGCCCCCTGCTGTCAGGGAGGAAGGGGAGAGCACAGCCACCGTCCTGTCTGCTCCTCTGCTGTCCCCACTGACGCCTCCCAAAGTGCCCAGGCTAAGGTGACAGCAAGAGAAGCGGTGCACAGATGGCTTGTCTGATGAGGTCTGCCGGGCGTCGGTTGCCTGGGTGGACCAGGGCCTGTGGCTACCTGACCTGCCCGGAGTTTGAGGCCCAGGCGCTCGACCAGGTGTGCTACTCGGCCAGGTGCGCCGCTCACCCTGCTGTTTCTGGCCCTTCTGCCCATGGCCTGTGATAGGCTCACCCTGGGTGAGCAGGGCTCTGACCCTCAGAGGAGGAAGGAGATGATATCTCTCCATAGATGAAAACTTTCCGTTATGTGTGTCAACATTTGATCCTGGATGCAACTTAATAGAACTGAAATCCGTAAGGGAAGAAAGAAGGCAAAATGCAGGACAGGATGCAGCTTTTGACATGGCCACGAATGATGACACAGCGTGGCCTAAGGAACAGCTGGAAACCAGCAGAGTGTAAAGAGGTGGACTGTTGCATTTATGAAACTCAGCAGGGAGCTCGGAGTCCGCGCTGTCACGTGTGTGGTGCCCACTGCGTAAGCTGTTTCGCACAGTGACATGCAAAAGCAAGAGAGCTGCGCCCCTGCCGCCTGTACTAGACGGGTGTTATCCCTTCCATACACAGATTTTTGCCCAGGATAAACCTGACAAGCTAAGCCCCGAACTGGCCCTGGAGCCAGTTCCGCATCCCTCTGAGCTTCATCATACTGCGGAGAGGTGGCCACACGCGTGTGAACATTGAAATCCATGGTCATTTACACTTTGCCCAAATTCTTTAAAGAAATTAATAAATGCAGCATGCATACGAGAAAAGCAAAATAAGCACCATGCTTTGAATACGTGCCGTTTGGCTGCCTGACGGAGCAGCAGGGGTGCTCAGGTGAGAGCGACACCGCTGAGGGAGAGACCGTGGGCCTCCAGGGCTGTCCTTTCCGAGCTGTGATTTTGCAGGAGCTTCTTTTCGGTTCACTTCCATTTCTAGCTATAGAATCCCAGCTAACCCGGCGAGGCGAACCTCACAGAAAGAGGGGGAGCCTCTCCTCCCCACAGCCTCCCTCAGGAGACTGCAGGGCTCCCCTCAAAGGCAGGGAGAAGTCCCTCTACCGCACCTTGGGGCAGAATGATGCTAGGGTAGCAAGCCTCAGAAGTACCACTGCAGGAACCACGAGAAGCAGCATGAGAACGCAGCCCCATTCCCGGCTGGCACAGGGAGAAGGGAAAGGTACAGAGCCCTTCCTGCTCTTCCCGCACCTGCCATCTCTGACGTCACCGCCACACACGCAGGCCATGACCATCGCACCAACCTGGGCACCTTGGATGCCTCCTCCTCCTGTGTTCTGCAGATGTCTTCAGCTTCTGCAAACAACACCACACACGAGTCACAACACAAACTCACAACCCATACAAACCCTGTGCCAAGGGACACACAGGTATCAGTGTTCTTGGTGTGGAAATGGGATACTGTGAGCAGAATATCCTAGGTTTCTCAGGCTGTGTGCACAAAACGAATGGGAAGGTTTCCTTCCCCACGTCTCTGGGCAGAATGTCCCTGACCTCAGGAAAGAAGGTCATGCAATGCCCCTTGCACTGAATCCAGCGAACAGCTACAACAACCTGGGCACCTCACACATATCTAGAAGAGTGGCTCTCTAGAAAGAAGTCTGCAGCACTGAGCCCACACTCCATATGACACTGGCTGCTGCTGGTGCTGTGGACACTGGGAACTGAGGCCGTGTGGGTGGATGGACTCTACAGAGGCCCAAGCAGGAAAGATCTTGGGGCTGAGAGAGGAGGACGCTTACATTCTAGGAGAGCGAGAGTGCTGAGGCCGAGACCCGCCTTTAGGGACACTGTGAGACACGGGCATGCGTATTTACTCCCTGTCAGGGACCTGGGACCTTGCATGGACAGGGGAACTAAAAGAGACCACGACGGTGGCCAGGAGCAGAGGACCACGACACTATCTCCCATGACAGAGTCGAGCGGAGTGAGGGCTTTGCATAGCCAAAGGCTTCCAGGATCCTCAGGCCAGTGCTGCAGGCTCAGGAGGGGACAAGGGCAGCAGGGCCTGAGCACAGCTGGGGTCTCTCTCCTCTGCGCACACCTCCTCGCACCAAGACCTGCCTCTATCTCCTTCCAGCGTGCTCCAAGGGGACCCTGCCTGCTCCTCTCGCGGGGTCGGGCTGCTGCAGCGTTCTTCGGGGTCAGGCAGTGCAGAGGCCTTTTGCACTGTTCCTGGATTCCTGCACTCGTCTCCTGCGATGCTCTGCACCTTCCCTCCACCAAGCACCTCAGCAGATCTGCAGGTTCTGTGCCTTTTTTTGAATACTCCATCCTGCTTTTTGAGAGGTATTCTCACTATGGCACCATCTGGTCTGAAACTGGTTTGAAACAAATGATCGTCTTGCCTCAGCCTTAGTAGCTCTGACCACCCACATGCTTCCCAGTGCTCTGAGCTTCCACTCTTTCCCTCCGAAGTTCTGTACTTGGGCTGCACCCACTTTTGCATCTCATGAATTTCTCTGTGCCCCCATGAAAGGACGGGCACCCCTCACCACGCCCCTGCAGTCCTGATTTCTAGTCCTGTGTCCTCATCCAACAGCACTTCCCACTGCTCCCCACGTAGAGCCTCTCCGGGAGATGGGCTGCTCTTCCCTCAGCTCGGCCAAGCGCCAGATGTCTTCCGCGTCCACATCCTCATCTACAGCGATATGCTTGGCAGTGAGATGCCCCACGCTTGCTCAAGACACTGCTCATTCCTGCATCCAGAGCCATTCTGGACACTCGGCAAGGTTCTAAACACATCTCTAACCCACCCACCTGCTTGTGAATGGAACTGTCAAGCAGGGAAAACAGGACGGGAGAACTGCAGGAACTGAACAGGCCACACTTCACTGAAGATGCCACATCCTGCACTTTTCCTCAAATGTCCTGTGAGACCAGCTCACTACAAGCTGGCCCTCGGCCATCTCACCTTTGGGGTCAGGAAAGCATCAGCTCACAGCCACCCCAACACCCAGGCTTCCTGTTCACAGTCTTACAATGTAGCTTCAGTATGGCAAGAAACGAGTCTCTTTCCTGTCACTGAATTCCTTCAAAGAGTTGATTCTGGGGCCTCCCTGTGTGGCCTCACTTGCTAATGTTATCATTTTCTTCAGCTTCAGCTCCACTGTCTGACAGCGAAGGGCCCAAATCGAAGGCGGCCCCGTGGACTCTTGTCCTTCCTCAGGGATGTTGCACTTTAATGACTGAAGACTTGGTTGTTTTAAATTTGAAGTTCTCTCAAAACAAGTAGTAAGTTTAAGAAAGCAAACAGTTGAACCCAGCCCTGCCCAGCCCCTGACCACTGAGGTCACAGCACTGACAACAGAGCCTCAGGTGTGGACTCAGCACACACGGGGGCCCTGATCGCTGCGCTCACTCTCTGGGGCTTCCCAGGCAGTTCAGGGAGCTTGCTGAGCCTCTCAGTCCTCAGCTCTAACATGGGGACCTCACCCCTGCTTGAGAGGGGCTCTAGAGGAGACAACTGTCCCTCCTCCACCTCAGCAGAACAGGCACAGCAGACAGGACGGTCGCCCTGTGAACAGTGCTGACCTCCCCCCAGCATAGCAAATGATGTGCCATGGGCACTTTTACTCTACACATACAGATTCATGGAGGGATGGCACAAGGTTCCTCTTTTCCTAACAGCTGATTCAATGAGTAAAACAACCTACTAAGTCCAAAGCTTGTCTGTGATCAAAGATCAAAAGTCTTGAGTGAGAAGAAAAGATATGCTAGGACAAGGACTGGCCATGGGGCTCCTGTCACCAAGACAGGGTCGTGTGGCAACTGTGGGCAGGAGTCCTGCTCTCTACCTCGGCAGTTAGGACGGGGCCATCACGGGCAGTCCTTGGTGAAGGCTGAGAAGAAGCAGAACTCTGAGATGACACATATGATTGAACGCCCAAGGCCAGACAGGGACAAAACCCTTGGTGCTAGGAAGAGGATGGAACCACCACGGTGGCCAGGAAGGGATGCTAGGGCGCTTGCCTGGGGGAAGGCAGTGCAGAGGGAGCAGCTGTGGAGAGGTGGGAGCCTCAGCTTCACAAATACGCCTCCAAAAAACAGGGAGCCTGCCTGCAGATGCCCACTCAGTTGACTCTGGAGAATTGAGGACCCTGGACACTCCGGCTGCACTTCTAGTAGGATGACGAGGGACTCACTGGTTCCACCAGGCGCAGGGCTCCCTTCAGGCTCATCTGCAGGTACCGCAGCGATGGTGAGGTGCTGCAGCAGGTAAGGTGCATCAGGACGCGCAGAGCTGAGGAGGGACAGTTTCTCTATGGGCTGTGAGTGCAACTCATCCACTTCCTCCCCACGTAGCTCAACACTGAGATCGGCAAGAGAAGGCAGAAAAAGAGGAAATCAAGATGGATTAGAATCCAAGCCTCCCAGCTTCAGAGTAGCCGGGCCTGGTGGCACAAGGCTGTTATCCCAGCACTTGGAAGACTGAGGCAAGAGCACTGCTGAGTGTTTGAGGCCAACCTGGGCTGCAAAGTGAATTCAAAGCCAGATTGAACTTCACAGTGAAGCCTTATCTCACAAGGACAAAAAACTTCATAAAAAGCTACAGGGTGAATTCTAACACCTTGGGCCTTCCTGAGACAAGGAGAAAGCAAACTGCTCCCTTGACTCAGGCATCACCTGCTCACTATGGGAATGAGAGACAGGCAGAGACAGAGACAGAGACAGAGAAGCAGACAGACAAAAGGTGCAGGGAAGAGAGCGCAGCCCCTGCTCAGGGCACATCCAGACAACCCACTGCTGAGGAAAGATACCTTCCCTCTGCAGTGCAGTCAGGACAGGGAGCTTTCAGTGAGAACCACAGCAGGAGCCACCGTGTGCAGGAACAGCGGAATTTTACAGTCTGTGGAGACTGCAGGCTCTTGCAGGGAAGACTGTAGGACAACCTGCCACTTCCGAGCCCGTCCGTATCAGCAGTGGGACAGGACGTGGTTCTCTGTGGCTGCTCCATCTACTTTCTTCGCTGTGCCTCATGTGTCCACACACTCAGGACCACAGCTGAGACACACAGGGTACATGGAATCCTGACTTGAACCTTTCAGAGGGTAAGAGGGTTCTTTCAGGGTAAGAAGGCCCTAAGACTGCTTAGTTCTCTGAGGCCAGAAGCCCTCTCAAATACCCAGAGGAAAACGAGCACCTTGATAAGGACCTCAGTGTCTTTGGATGGGTGCAACATGCTACGGTCATGCACAGGCTTTTCTCACCCTTGACTGTGAAATCTGTGGCCACTCCCGACCCCAGGACTTGATGCTTACACAACCCATCTCCCAGGCTCACAGTCTGACTGTGCACTGTTACCTGGTGTCCAGGGACTGTGTCTGCACCCCCTGTACTCCCTCACATGGGGGCTCTGCAAGCACATTCACAAAGGTCCAGATGGTCACTGCACGGTGCCCCTGCATCCATGAGCCCAGTGCCTACCTCAGCACAGGGACACGAATGGGAGTGCAGGGTTCTCAGAGGGACACAGGCAAACGTACTGAATGCCCTCTGTGTCAGCCGTACAGACACACTGGGGTGATGTGCTGCCCCTACCTGAAAATGCACCTATTTGGGGATGAGGACCTGACCTATGCTGAGTTTTACTCGGCCAAGTTCACATGGACGGTGGTTGGCAGAGCCCTGGATACTCCTCACTTGGGTCACACACACGAACCCCAGGGTCAGGAGATCTACGTCTCACCCTCGCTCCCACCCCATGTGCCTGCTTTCACTAACATAAGGCAGAACCAGCCAGTGCCACAACGTCCACGCCCTGGCACCTTCTTAACACTCTCCCTGCCCATCCTGTCATTTCTGTCATGGGCGTGCTCTCCATGTTACCTGGCATCCCACAACCACCTTCTAGGAATCCAATCCCTAGAGAAACCCCAAGTGACAGGACCCTCTGTAAGGACCCTGGCAGAGATTCCCTTCCTGAACTGAAAGCCTTGTGAGATGAGTAAGCAGAAATCAGGCAGGATCAGCCTGCAGCCACTGCACCTAGGCCAAGCTGCCGGGCGAGGCTCTTGGCCAGCCCACGCCACACTGAGCGGTTCCAAGGTGGCTCTGTCCCTGGTGTCTTGAAGGTCCACCCCTGGAACGCAGTTCTTTGAGACTCTGTCCTAGGTAGAAGAGGATGGAACTCCATTTCAGAAACTGCTCTCCAGGCTTCCCATCTAAGGTCAGATCCTCAGTAATAAACCTGGAATGCCCAGAGGAGGTGGGAGGACAAAGCACAACTAGAACTCAGTTTTTGGGCATGGTCATAGATGACAATTCAGCATGTCCTGATGTTAGGTAGAACTCAGTGGAGTGTAAATGGGGTGCTTGTTCAGTGTTGAGTACCTGTCAGGGATTTCTCTGCATAGACCCCAGAGAGCCCTTCCAATGGAGTTGCCTGCCACGTGTTTGAGACCAGCTCAGAAACGATTTGTTGCAGCCGCATGCACAGCAACTGAATTCAGCATGTCTACACCTAGAACTGTGTCTGCCACAAGTGTTTCCTTATGTACATGGTTTTGTGCCTATGAAAAACCTGCCCATGAGCTAAGGCTCTGGGTGCAGAGGTTAGTTCTGCATCTCTGAGTTTTGTCCTTGAGGGAGTTGGTGGCCCCATGTGCAGAACGATGGAACCCAGGGTTGCAACGCACTGAACCTGACACATGTAAAAACATTCAGTGCTCTTAAGCTTGACAGGTTCAGAGCTTGAGTTCAGAGGCAGTCTGATTGCAGGTCCCAATGTAAGCACTACCCAGGGTGACCTCATGATAGACCCCTCAGCCTCCCAAAGGACGTTCTGTATAGACAGCCCCACCTGACTTCACTTCACCTTCAACCACCTCTTGACACCCACGCCTGCCCACCTAGCGATGGCCTGCCTGGCACTGGAAAGTTCCCCATTTCCTCTTGAACTCTTAGCACCCTTACCCTATTCAGGGTGAGAAATGTGACCCGCCCTCTCCCTCCATCCTCTTCACCCCCCTCCCTGTCCCACAGAGCTCTTGTTGCCACTTTCTGCAGGCCTGAAGCAAGCACACGTCTTTTCTGCCCCTACAGACACTTCCCGAACACTTCCTGCCTGCCTACCTCCCATTCTGATAGCAACACTGGACTCTCATGGTTTCTGGGAGCTGAACTGTCACCTCCTAGGAATCTCTTTCCTGCCCCTCAGTCTCGGGCTGGGTAGCATCATCCATTGCAGGTTAGAGGTGCTCACTGCAGTACACCCCAGATGTTATTTTAAAGTTGTGAAACACTTAACATGTCCAGAAAGGTATCAAATGAAAAGAAGACTCTTCTGTACATCCACCAGCTTAAGGAACACAGCATCACCCAGGAAGCTGATGCTGCATGGGAACCCCTACCCCTCAGGAGGAAGCCCTGTCTCGAAACAGGTGCTCGCTATGCTTAAGGACTTCTTTATATTCTTACTGCCCTGTGCACATGCTCAAGCGATACGCAGAATTGCTCTCCATTCTTCAATTTCAACAAATGGTGCTATACTGTGTGTAGTGGTTGATTGTCAACTTGAGAAGTTTAGAAGCTTAACTAAATGGGCTCAGCAATTCTACACCCGAGGGTGTAGCGGAGCCAGCCTGGGGCAGCTCACCACCTGGATGACATAAAGGGGAAATGGGGAAGGACAGCGGCTTCCGCTCTTCAGGGAGCTCGTCTTCACCTTCAGCTTGGGCGTCATCGCCTCGCTTCTAGCGCAGACTCTTCGGCTTCCGCCTTGGATCCTCCAGCCCTCTGGTGCTGGCTCCTCAGCCTTCTGTCACAGGCCCATGGGCCTCCTGATACAGACTTGCATGGAATGCTGTGGTGAACTCCATACACTGGACTGAATGCTTGGGTCTCCAGTGTGCTGACACCTTCTGCACACTCCCTCATCCAACGCTGTGCTGACTGTGGTATGCCAATCCTGTAATTTCTTATGCGTTTGTACATCTTGTGTTATAACTCTTTCTCTAGTAAAACCCTGACTGATACACTGTGTATTCCCAAGCAACTTGCTTTCTAGCCCAGCAAGGCTCAGCACACCACTCATTTACTCCTCTTTCACAGCTTAGTTATCCACCTTCCTGCTCAAGGCCGTCTGGGCTAATTCCACTTTTGGTGGTGTTCTTTCAATAAGCAAGACTACTATAGCCACTCTGTGTCTGCCTCCTTGTGGAGATGGTTTGTCCGAGTCTTTAGGTGCAACTGCTGCCCTGTAGCATCCACTCTCCTAGGAAGGGGCGCACAGCATTCAAAGTGGCTCCCCCAGGGGATACGCTCAGGAAAGCACACAGCAGTGCCCATCACCCTGCTCCTGCCAAGTAGTAGACCTGATGGCTGCCCCATGGACAAGCAATCCTAACACACAGCACACTGCACAGCATACTCAGACCTATTACTGAAGAAACTGCACAGAAAGGCCTGGAAGAGGGACTGCTGCAGGACGAGGAGGACAGAGTGGGCCGGCATGAGAAGCAGAGCAAATGTATCAGTGCTGGCTCACAGCTGGCACTGCCACCCACCAGAAGACCACCCCTGCAGTTAACCCACTGGCACAGGACAAGGGGTCCCACTGTATCTCTTGTTGGGGGCAGGCTTGGTTGGCACCTCCCACACAAACGGTGAAGGCAGAGGGGTAGGCGAGTGCCAGCCCTCACTCATTAGGACGGGCTCACCACCCTGAACTCTCACCTCATCCACTTCCTGCAGTTACCCCAGCGGCCTCCCGTGCCTTCCACACTGACAAATCTCACCAGACTACAACGCCTGTGCACCAAGAACACTTTGCTCTACTACTTTAGAGTGGTCACCTTGACCGTGGGGAAGCCTCAGTCACCAGGAAGGAGGCAGAGACCAGAGCAGAAAGAAGCGATCAAGTAAGTGATTCTGTACTAGCAAGATTCTGTGCGCTTCCCCAAAATCCCCAGGGCTCTGAAAAGATGGACTATCATTCCACGATTAGGTTGTGTTATGTGACACAGCAGTCGCTGAGAAAAGGACATGCCTGTAATCCCAGCACTACAGAGGCTGAGGCAGGATTGCTGTGAATTCGAGGCCACCACTGGCAAGGCCAGCCTGAACTACATATATAGTGAGCCCATGTCTAAAAAAAAAAAAGATAGTCTGGAGAGAGAACATGACCTAATTAGACCACCAGTGAAGCTAAAGGTTTGCTTTTATAGAATAAGGACAGTGTGCCAGGTGCCAGGCCAGACAAGCTCGCTCTTTTCAGGGAAGCCATTGTTTTGATCATCTAAGTACAGACACCACTGGGAGTTGTGAAGATGTGATGGAGACCACTAGGAAGCAGCTCTGAGCAGGACTTAAATTAACCCATTGGTTTTCCATGTTTACTTGTGAGTCCTTGGTCCCTGCTGAGGGCTGTAATGGTAACCGAAGCCATGAGGCCTCAGGAGAAGGCCAGAGCAGAGGACTTTTGGTTCCAACCCCAATTAACTAATAGGAGACTGCAGGCATCGCACTCCTGTGGTGAAGGCCTTCCTGGAAATAACACAGTTCTAAATTAACATAAAGTATTACTTGGGTAAGTCCTCAAAGGGATCCCCCAATCTTGTCCAGATTCCTGCATTTTCTTCAGTATTCCCTCTTTTGTTTGAAAACCTACACAAAGTACAGGCTGCCTAGGGAATTTCAGGGTCTTAACCCTGAGAATCTTCAATTCTGTGAGAGGGTTGAATCCTTCTGGAGCCCTAAAATCATTTCAATTGTCTCACTTATTTAAGCCTTAGCAGTCCACTCCTTTGGGAGATTTCAGGCCTATAACTAAGGGTTATTAACCTGATAAAGATGACTGCAAATGAGACTTCACATGTATGTGCTGACTGCTTCCGTTGTGCCAAGCACTGCTCTCAAGATGCCATGCAGATGAACTGATTCCTTGTGCCACACCCTAAGCAAACAGGGACCGCTCCTCTGAGGCCACCCAGCCAGCTGTTGTGGAGGTGAGATTCAAACCCAGAGTCCCAGGCTGCAGATCCTGTGCAAGGAACTGGTCAAGAAGCCTAGGAGCGGGAAGTGAGCTCAGTGAGTGACTCAGGAGGAAAGTAGGCAGAGGAATGTGGCCAGGAGCTCTGAGTGGGGGTCATCTGGTCAAACCCAGCTCCACGGAACATCACGGATGTGCGGCTCCGTGTAACATGCTCGTCTCTCACTTGCGCTCAGTCCAATGGGAACAGCAACTCGTCCTACTCCCACTGTCGAAATGATGAAAGCCCGGAGAGCACGGTGCTTGGCACCCTGCAAACACTAAACCCTGGCCCTCACGTTCGCCCCAGGTGAAGGAGGGCGCGGGCAGCGCAGACCCCGCAGGTCTGGGGCGGGGAAGGGGACAGTAATGAAAAGCCGAAGTGGGCATTGCCCTCAACTGTGTCAGCGGGGTCTCCTCCGCAGCGAGGCGGCGCGACTTCTCCCTTCCTCGGAGCGCCGCTCGGAGGAGGCCGGGGCTTCTCCGGAACCGCCCCCGCCGCGGGCGGAGCCGCATCCGGGGCCTCCGCACCTTCTGCGTAGGACCGCAGCCTCGGAGCCGGGTGCGAGGCTACCGAGGAGTCGCGCGAGCCGCCTGGCCCAGGAGGAAAAGTGGGCGGCCGGCGCTCTCCACGGGGTGGGGCGGGGCGGGGCGGGGCGGCCGGGCCTCGCAGACCGGGATTGGGCGGCCTGCGCGCCTGCTACTCCCCGCGCCCGCGCCCCCACGGCCGTTCTGCCGGAAGTCTCGAGGTCGCACCTGGTCTGCTGCGCCCAGGTGCACCGGTGCACCTCCTCCACCTCTCGCGAACGCTCGGAAGCCTTCTCTATCCCGGCGGCCACGGCCGAGCTCTACTTCTGGTCCTTGCGGGAGGCGGTGGGGGGCGGGTAGAGACAACGCGCGGAAACACGTCACTTCCGGCAGGCCAGGTCGGCTTCCCGTAAGGCTGGTCGGTGATGTGGCCTCCTACTTTGTTGGTGTGCTGGCGGCACGCATTGCAGTGTGGTGCCCGGGATAGCGTGGTTTCTGACAGCGCTCGTCTCCCAGGGCTGTGATTTTTGGAGAGGGGTAATTGAGGGTAACATTTAGTCTGTATCTTACATGGAGAGATGACTCCCTCCTCGCCAGCAGTCTGGTGGTCCCTGTCCTGCATTCTGGCCATTCTAAAAGGTGTGTGTCTCAGTTTGGATGCTTTGTTTTGTTTTATTTTGTTTGTTTTGTCTTTTTGAGACAGGCTTTCACTAGACAGTTCAGGCTGGCCTTTAATTCACTTTGTAGCTCAGGCTGGCCTCAAACTCAGTGGGGATCCCCCTGCCTTCGCCTCCCCAGTGCTGGATTACAGGCATGCCCCACCACACCTACTTTCTACCTTGTTTTTTCTCATTTATGTTTTCCTGATTAGTGGAGAAACTTGCGTACCTTATAAGGTGTCTCTCAGTGGAGAGGTAACTTGAGTCTGGGCACTGGACATATTTTGACGAGACTGAGGGGCCAAATAGGAGGGAGTGAGAGGTCTTGAGGCCCTCACAGCGATGTCACCTCTGCCTCGGTTTTGCCTGCATCCTTTCCCACTGGTTCCCAGAGCGGCTGAGCTACTGTCTGCCTCGTCGTTGGCAGCTTTTGCGAGGCCCGGTGCTGCAGAGCTGCCCTCTGCCCACTGCAGGCCTGCCTTCCTTCTCAGGTAGAGCTAGGAGCCTGGCATATTCCCACAGGGTTGCATGGCGGAGGGGCAGTCAGGGCAGCTGAGGATGGGGGTGGAAACACTTCACTGCCTCTGTCCTCCTCCCCACTGGACCCCTGTGGCAGGAGGCTCAGGACCTCTCCCACCTTCCCCATCCTGCAGACGTTCTGGAGGGAGGCTGAGGACCGGCAGACTCACAGAGCTGGCGTGAGAGGGGTGGAAGGACCCTGCTGAGGCTGGGGATGACCAGAGGAGGCCGGGTGCAGCGCAGCTTTCCTCCCTGGGGGCCTGAGGGCCCTGCAAGTTCCTGGAGTCTCCCCAGCCTAGCTGTCCGATGCTCTCACCTCAGTTCACCTGTAGGGGCAGGTGGACACATCACCTGGTGGGAAGGAACTGGGAACCCCAAGAAGTGCTTGTTTTTAAAATATGGAGAGGGGGCTGGAGGTACAGCTCAGTGGGGTAAGTGCTTGCTGCTAAGCACTAAGGCCCTGAGTTCGATCCCCGGTCCCGGAAAAAAAAAATATGGAGAGTCAGGTGTCTCAAGAGCAGCCCATTTTGGAATGTGAGATGTTTTGTTATGCCAGATCAACACCAATGTCTGTGGGCTGGTTTGAATGGGACCAGTTACTGGCTGAACTCAAACATCCTAGTCAGTGAGTCTGTGCGTACATTTTTGTTGAGAGTGTTGCGGCTTGGGTCATGTAACAGCCCCCCTGGGGCTTGACTCAGTCCCCTTGAGTCCTTGGTAGCATGCTGTCCTCATGGATTGGCAGCACCTGCCTGCTCCAGGTCAGCTTTATCTCTGTGTTCTACATACTCTGGCTCCTTCGCCCAGCTCTAAAGTGGCTGACTCCATGGTGGGACCCAGGGCCATCCACTTCACCGCAAGATGAACAAGTGGGTCCCTGGCACAGTAATTCCCAAGTTCTGTGACATTGCCCGCAGATCACTGAGCCAACCTGCGCCTTCTGCACGGCCGCAGAGGCC
This sequence comes from Dinomys branickii, assembly GCA_004027595.1. NCBI lineage: Eukaryota > Metazoa > Chordata > Mammalia > Rodentia > Dinomyidae > Dinomys > Dinomys branickii. The sequence continues at coordinate 33,376 of PVLD010013657.1, read as the reverse complement.
TTGTACCCAAAGCTGGCCTGGGGGGCTGGCCTGCACCCCACACCCCAGAGAGCGCTGCACAGCTCCTAGCGGACACACCAGCCCCTCACCTCCTGACCATCCTTTCAGCCCTCCCCATTCCCCTTCCCTGCCGCCCTCCCCAGGGGTCTTCCTAATACATGGTCCCCTCCTACTGGGTCCTGAGCTCCACCGGGGTTGCAGAGGCAAGGCAATGCCTCCTCAGGACAGCACCCACCTGCCTCCCACCCCAAGGTCAGTTGGAGACCTAGCCTCACGCTCTGCTCCCCCACCCCAGCTTACGTTTAGGTTTCAGCGCATCCCCCTAAGGTCATCGAGTGGTTAAAACTGTGACTCTCATGTGTGTCAGTTCAGTGCCGTTCCACGGTGGGCGCATTTGCTCTGAGGAGATCTGGAGCGGGCGCTGCCTCCCAGAGCCAGACCCAGAAGTAATGTGCAAGACACACCAAGATGCTGAACTCTGATGTGGAAAGAGGCTTTTACCCCACTCGGGGTGGTTTCTTCCCAGTGAAGGTGCTGGAGATGCTGCTCAGGGTCCGGGGCGGAAAGCAGGAGCCCAGAGCTGGGCAGGGCTCCTGCAGATCGGGGTGGGGCCAAGCTCGGTTCTGGAGCCTTGCACTGTCTCTAAGGAGCTCTGGGTCTTGCTCTGCGGGGTGGAGCATGACCTGTGGGGTCCAGCAGTCTGCCCTGCTATTTCCAAGGCTTGGCGGATAACAGGGAAGTGTTCTTGCTCACGGGCTGGAAGGGAAGCGAGCAAAAGCAGCAGTATGAGCCACCCTGGGCAGGACCTGGAGCTGCTCATGGCCTGTCACACCCTCCACCTCCATGACCCAGCCAGAAGCACCAGAACATGCCAGCCTCCCCGAAGATTAAACTCATAACTCCCAGAGAAATCCATTCTTTCCTTCTGTTGGGTTTTTTTTTTTTTGAGGGGGTGTGGTGTGGTGGGACTTGGACTGAACCCAGGACCTTGTCACTGAGCGGCATTCCCAGGCTTTTTAAAGACAGGGTCAGCCTAAGCTGCTCTGTTGCCCAGGCTGAGTTTGAACCTATAATCCTGCCCCAGCCTCCAGCATGTGCCACCATATTTGGCTCCAGAAAAATCTCGGGAATTCTCTGAGTTCCTAACCCATCCCTCACCCTCATTCTCATTCCATAGATGAGGAAGCCGAGGCTCAGGGAGTCACTTTCTTCAGGTCCCACGGGAGGCAGGAGGACCTCAAAGCCAGGCCTGGCTGCCCCAAAGCCACCCCCACCATGCCCTCCACTGGGACTGGAAGCCTCTGGCTGTTCCTCCTCAGCCCAGACTTCCCTGGAGAAAGCTCACAGGCCCCAGTGGGAATAGAAGCCGGCCAAGGACAGTCAGAGACTTGCTGGCATCAGTCCCACCCACAGGGGATTTTCCTGGAGGACCCACCCTGGATACTCGAAGCTGACATACGTGGCTTCCCAGCTAAGTCCCTGGAGACATACAAAGTCGTAGGGGCTTTCCTGTGCCCCACGGAGCCGCAGCTTTCGTGCTGCCTGGGCAGGGTGCGGAGCGACGGGTGGAGACCTGGGTGCTGAGACCTCACGGCCTTGTGCACACGCCCACCCTGCTGTGGCCCACTCGTGCCCCTGAGGGTAGAGCCCGCACACACCTGGCTCCGCTGGGTCAGCCTCCTGGACACCTGTGTCCCCACTCCTGGGCCTCCCTGCAGTTCCCAAAGTGGAGCTCGTTCCCCTCAGGAACCCTGCTCCTTCCGGCACTGGTCCCAGCCCAGAGTCCCTGGCAGGACCTTCTCTTCCTCAGATCCTGGCACCATGTCTCCTCGTGGGACCTTCCCTGGCCCTGCAGAGGTTCTGCTCCTCATCCCCTGTTGCTTCCTCACAACACTTGTTACAGCCCATCACTCTACTGATCTTCCAGGAAGGGACTTGGCCAGATTTGATCACTATCTTGCCTCCAAACAGTGCCTGGCATGCAGTAGACACCCAGGAACTGCTGCCTAGCAACAGGCCGCTTGGTACCACCCCTGCCAGTGGCACCTGATGACATGGTGTGGCAGAGTTTGGGGAGACAGACAAGACTTAAGGACATGGGAAGGTGCTAAGGCCAAGGCATGGAAAGGTGTGTCAGCCCCTGGGGTGGCCTCAGCCTCAGGTCCCCAGGGCACAGAGGTGTGTGCACTTCTGAGGGCAGCGGAGGTCTCCTAGGTTTCCTGGGAACCTGCAAGGGAATTAGACTCGCCTGCAAGGAAAGCCCTGCAGTCTTCCTCCTGCCACTCACCTGTGACGAGAGCTCCTGGGACCCCTGACTGCCAACGTCCACCCTGCCCAGTGGCTCCTATTCCCACATTTACCTACCTGTTGTTTTACTGGAAGGGCCTCCGTTGTTCCTTCCCAGGTTCTGCCACATACTTGGAGTCACCACCTGCAACAAAAGCAGGGCACCATCAAGGTAGGCATGTCTGGCCCTGCTCAAACATCCGCCATGGCTCCCCTGTACCTGCCAGCAGAGGGACAAATGCCTCAGCCTTTCTGGTGAGCTGGCCCTGGGCCCCTCCCCTGGATGAGTCCATTCAGTCCCCACTGCGGCCTCTCACCTCGGCAGGGCTCTCCTGCATTTTGACCTCACCTCCAGCCACTCTGCCTTGGTTGTCACACACCGCAGCTGTAGGATGGCCATGCAGCTCCCAGCCACCAGAGTGCCACCCTGCCCACTATTCCTTATTGTTTAGGCTGAGCTTCTAGGTCTTTTCCTTCCTCAACAGAGGGTCTATGCTGCACTCCTGTTATCCAGGAGGTGACATCAGGACCTCTTCAATGACCACACAGTCTTCGTTAGTGCTTGAATTTCCTTCCCGCATGGTGGTAGGTGCTGGGTGTTTCATGTCCACATATATAGACTTCACCTCCAGCACAGAATGATGAGCAAAGCTTGATAAACATGTGCTGTAAATAAGGACGTGCTGGAGAGATGGATGGACGGATGGATGGACGGATGGATGGAAGAGAGGATGGAAGGTGGATGGATGGATGGGTGGTGTCATGGGTTGTGTCTAAAGCCTCATGCGCTCACAGGTGGAAGTGTTGGGAAGTGGCCGGATTGAGAGTGTGTGATGCTGGGATCAAGGGTGTGATTACTCAAGTTAGCCCACTGATTGGTTTGGCACAGTTCCGGGTGTGGATAACGGGCAGGCCCACCTGGGGTGTGAGAGCCACCTGCCCTAAGGCCGTGTAGCCTGGTTAGAACATAAGGGACAGAAAGAGGGCTGTTGCTGTTGCTTGCTGCTGCTTTGGTGCCTCTGCCTGCCATGAGCTGTCTCTCTTCTGTGGTGGCCCCTGCCATACCACCCTGCCTTGGAGCCAGCTGATTATGGACTGAAACCTCTGTTAATTGTGAGCCAGAAATAAACCTTTCCTCCTTCTAACTTTGGGCACTAACTTCAGGTATTTTGTCTCACTAGTGAGAAAAGTAACTAAGACAGATGAATACATGCTTGCACGGACAGATGGACAGATGACTAGGTGGATGCTTGAGTGGGTAAGGGTGTACGGGTGGATGGACAGATATGTGCAGGATCAATGGGTGGGTGGATGGGTGAATGAATGCATGATCAGGGATGAAAGCTAAATAGATGAATGAGGAATGATGTTATCCATCATTTCCGGTTCCTAATGAAGGCAGGAAGGACATGAGTCTGTCCAGCTCCATGTTCTGAGATTCAGCAGCAGGCCACAGTTGTAGTGAGGACCCCTTCAGCTCACACTTGTCTTGCCTGCCGTGAGATGATAGGGCTTCTGGTTTATTTCTGATTCAGAGCTCCCATTTCCCTTGTATCGTTCAGGTCTGGGTCTTATTATTTTCTTCTTCACCTAAGAAAGGCACACTGTCCCTTGTCATGTCTTCTGCAAAGAAAGAATGGTTTCTTCTCTCACCTGGGTATTCTTTGTAAAATTTGTGTCTCAGGAATTGCCCATCTGGAACACAATGAGAAGATAAAATACTTTCAGAGTTTGTGAGCCCAAACATTTTCAAAACAATAGTGAGGGATTATTAATATCATTCATGCTCGTTTTCCGGTGGTGCACAGTGGCGGTTTGCCGAGGTCACGTGATGAGCGAGAGCACAGCTGACCTGCACACAGGCGGAGATAGTGGAATGTCTCTTCATAAATTACAGGACTTGCACAACAATGTGATACAATGCTATTTTTGGTTGTGGAAAGTATAAAGAGAAATATTTCTGTTTAACATGTAATGGGTTTGCACTGTTATTTTTCCATCACAAATACATGAACATTTTAATGAATTGGCTTATTTTCTAATATGATAAATCTCCATAGCCACAGCTCTCACAGAGGAAAGTTTTAGTCAGAGGCTTCAATACTTTTTTGGAGGGTGAGACCAAGCAGTTTGGGACCTACTATCTTAACAGGAGAACTCAAAGCAGATTTTCAGCACACTTTTCAGTACAAATCATTACAAAATACGCTCATGCAGGGAGTCAATGGTGCTGTGAGTCTGTTCAAAGAGACTCGAGTGTCACTACTGCAAAGGACAAAGGGCTGCAAGCATGAATCTTCATGGCACCATGCACCCTGTCTGAGCCTCAGTTTTCTCACCTGAAAATGAGCAGGAAATCTATGCCTTTTAAAGTTATCCCAAAGATTCTAAATTGTTTTTCGATAGGACAGAGATATGCACGTACTAGGAGGAATCATATAAAACCGTCCCTTGCATAGGCAAGACATGGTCAACTGCTGGCAATTCCATGTCCCGTGCCACACAGAACCTGCTGCTGTCTGTTTTTGACCCCGTCTTTTCCTCAGCCCCACCCACCGCAGTATAGGACACTTAGGGAGAGGGGCCGGCCAGGGTACATCCCTGTCTGCATGGCTATCTCCCTAGCACTGAGCTCAGTGCCCCCTTTTGGTGGCCAGCACTGTCCTCTCCGCTGTGACGCTGATCAGTCACACTCTGACAAAGTTGACATTTTCCTCTAGTTCTGTGGCCATATACAGGGTTTCTGGGGCCAGTGGGGGCATTTACTGTTTGAGGTGGTAACACCGATGAGCTGACCCCGTCATTGGGTAAACAGTTTATCCGCAGTGATGGCAGTGGCTTTTCCCAACCAAATGACTCGGGTGTCTGTCTGGATTCAGGCTGGAGTCTTTGAAACATCCCTGCTCCCAGGTGATGCCACAGGAGACAGAGGTTGTACAGGCTGGACATCGCCTTAGGGTAAACATAGCGCATTTCCAAAAGTGATCCAGTTACCTGTGTCCCACAAATTCCCTCCTGCCCCAGGCTGTATGAGCCCCACTGACTTCCTCCCGAGCCACATCCTGATCCCCACATCCTAGCTTCTCAGGCACCTTGCACCCACTCCGAGCAGGCACCGATGCCCCGCCCCACTCCCCACACCACATCACTGCACGAGCTGGTGTTCGCCATCCTCCTGCAGGAGCTGGTGTTCGCCATCCTCCTGCAGGGGAGGCATGTCCTCAGATGCCTGCTTCCTGTCCTGGCCCGGAGCTTGCCTACCACTGACCCGAGAAGCCTGGCAGGGGAGGCTTGTCTTTAGCGGCCCCAGGCAGACTGCCACTTCCTCCCTGGTGGTGCAGAGATAAATAGAGAGGTTTATGTAGTGCGGGGGAGAGGGAGAAGGAAAAAGAACACGGCCAGGTTGAACATATCTGCACAAAGGCTGGAGCAGCCCCGGGTGGAGGAGGCTGCATTCCTGTAGCTTTTCAGTAAGCCTGAAGTTGTTCCCAATATGCAGTTAAGAATATGAAACCAAAGCTTTTTCTCTAACGATACTGGGACAAGAGCACCATTGCTGGAAAGGAGCTGGCTGGCGTTAAGGTGTGGTGGGACTCAGCCATCCTTACCAACCATTCCTGACCTGTCACGGCCCCTGAGGACAGGCTGGGGGCCTCCTCCTGGGTGCTCCAGCCGTGCTCAGGCACCAGTCGGGTTCCTGACCTCCTGCGTCCCCTGCCTGCATGGCCAAGGCAGCGGCACACGTTCGCGGGGGCCTCCTGTGTGGTGTGCCACACACTATGCCACGCATTACTGGGTGCTCCTCATTCACCGTCCCAGCACCACGCGGCTCTGCTGCGGTCACACCCAGCCCTGTCACAGCTGAAGGAGCTGCAGCAGCAAAGGCTAGGTGACTGCCAGTGTCGCCAGGGAGAATTCTGCAGGCTGTGAGGCCATTTCAGAGGGTCTGGGCCCGCGATCCTGACCTTGTACCCTGGCTTCCATCAGGTCCCTCTGCATCGTGTCGCGTCACTTTTTAGTACTGGGCTTGATCCCAGGTCCTTAACACTGAGCTGCACCCCAATCCTTTGTGATTTTTTTCTTTTGAGACAGGATCTTGCTGATTCATTAAGTTGCCCAGGGTGTGCTTGAACTTGTGATCACCCTGCCTCAGCCTCCCGGGGTGCTGGGACCTGTGCCGTTGCACCTGGCTACATTTCTCTTTTGTAGGCAGTGAAACTCAGGGTGCCTGTGAGGGGTGCGAGCAGCTGTTGGCCTCACTCAAGTCATCACTTGTCTGCTGTCTTTCTTAGTTCCAACCCGGAAATGGCTCTTTTTAGCACTGATTTGCACCGTTTTGAACAGGTTTGAACTGGCCTGGCTTACTCTTGTCTTACAACACGGCCCTGACTACCTTGTATTATTACTGACCACCTCTCATTACCTAGTTCTCTGTGGGCTTTGGCATGTGATTTTAGTGGTTCCCATAGCATCATAAAGCAGCCCCACTATACAGGTGAGGAAACTGTGGCTCGGGGAGTTGAAGAATCTGACCCCTGCATCGGCGAGCTAGGAAACTCGGAGCTGGGATGCCATCAGTCTGCTGGTTCAAGAGTCCATGTCCTGTACCTCATGGCAGGACAGGAGAGAAGCTCCAGCTATGAGGGGCAGAGGAGCTCTGGGCCAGCCTCTGGGTGCTGGGGACATTTCCTGAGGCAGGGTTCTGACTAGGGATCCAGGACAGAGGGGCCAGGAGCAGGAGCACCCACACTCACCTGCTTGCCGGCGCTGCTTGACACACTGCCCACGGTTGGGAATGCCCTTGGCCATGTCCCCTGGGCTCAGGATGTGGCACTCATAGCCCGAGGGACACAGCAGTGGCTCTGCACCGTCCTCGGTGGTGCTGCAGGCCTCTGCTGTGGGAGGGACACATGCTAGGCTTGAGGGCAGATTCGGATCCCAAGGCGTACAGAGGGGTGCCTCCTACCTGCTGAAGCTCCCTCCCAAGGACACATGCACACCCTCAGATGGGCATACACACAGACACACACACACACGCACGCACGCATGCATGCTCCACCTGCGCTGCTGGGCCTGGCCTGTGTGTCCCTCCCATAGAAGCCACTACCCCAGGAGGCCACTGTATGCAAAAGCAACAAACGCTTCTTAGAATCTTAGGGTCCAGAAACCACCCCGGCTCTGTCCTTCCATTTCCACCCCAAAGGTGGCCCCCTGGTCAGGGAGATCAAGCCCCATTTCTGGACTGGGCTATGGGATCTGGGGGAGGTGCCAGGGGCCCCCTTTGGTGCTTGGTGGGGGTCAGGAGGCCTGAGGATGCCCTGGGCCCCGTGTGCCGACAGCCTGCCAGTCTCCTGGCCACAGTCTGGGAAAGGGTCCAGGCCAGATGTGGGGTCAGTTCCCCATGGGTCCCTCACCTTGCAGCACCTCTTCAGGTCCATCCAGGAGCCAGCCGTTGCCTCCCAGCCACCGTGGCTTTGGCTGTACCAGCCAGTCTAGAACTAAGGCATTACACAGTCAGGTGGAGGCAGTTAAGATATGCCCAGCCTGGGGAAGGGGAGCACCACATGCTACCCAGAGGCTCCCAGGAGAAAGCACAATGGCTCCCAGCACACCCTCAGTGGGCAGAGGCCAGGACACATCTAGTCATCTGCAGCACATAGGACAGCACCCCCAGCTAGAATACCGCAGGCCCAGTGTCCAGTGCCAAGGCTGAGACACCTGTGTTAGATGTTATCACAGCTGCCGTAGCTGCTGACAAGAGCTGCAGCCATTTGCCTGCTGTCAGTGACTGACAGGATGGACTCACCCATGCAGTACTTACTGAGCTGCTCTTAGGGACACAGAGACACAGTACTGGACCCATGGGGCTGACCGTCAGGCAGGGACAGGCAGCACACAGACACAGCCAGTGCGGTCTTGCAGAAAGAAGGGGAAGGCTTGCCCAGAAGAGGGATTGCTGTTCTCATAGGAAAAGCCCACAAGAAAACAAGCCCTGGGCAAAGACCTAAGGAGTCGAGGTGAGCCTTGTGGATGTCCCCAGGGAGGGTGTTTAGGCAGGGACCCTGGACATGGCCCCACATCCCTGCATTCAGGACCTAAGGCAGTGGATGCTTCTGCACAGCCAGGTGACTGGACAAAAACTACCTGCTGTGTGACCTTGGGCAAATGACTGCGCTTCTCTGAGCTTCAGTGTCTTTGGCTATAAAGAAGGGCTTTGACGTGTGATAACCATCTCCATCCCATGGAGCTGAAAGAGCCCAAGATGAGATCGTGCATGGGAAGCTATTGGGAATGCTGAGTACAGTTCTATACGGAGCTAGTGAGGCTAGAGCCCCTGTGCCTGGTACCCTTATTGGCTCGCTCAGCGGGAGTGCCTGTGAGCCCCTTCACCAGCAGGGGGCGCCACTTCCCACGCTTAGGAAGACATCAAGCGTGCTGGGTCTCTTCCTTGGCTGTGACCTCACTCCGGGGAAACCCAGAGGAGAGGCTAGGCCACCTTCTGTCATCACAGCCCGCAGTACCACCCAGACAGCCAGGAGCAGAGCCGGGGCCCGGGAGGGGTCACTCCAGCCGCCACTCCAGCCCGGCAGGGCCCCTACTCCTACTGCGGAAGGGGCCGCCTGCCCCTCCCACGCCCATCCTCCCCAACCCCTCTGCTCCCAAACCTTCCCTCCACGAGGGATCTGCACCCTCCCACCAGGCACAGCCCCTGCTGCTCCTCTCTGGGACCTGGTGGTCTGGCCCTATACACGCTGGCCAGCTGCCCTTAGCATGGGCACTGAGTGCTCCATCCTGACTGCTCTTTCCCGAGCTGCAGTCATTCCCAACCTGGGTGGCACCTGAAGGAGGTGCCCACTGGCCAGGGGACTAGACCTCTGCCTTGCCTCTTAGAGGCTCTCTCTCCTGCACATCCCCAGGGCCAGGCCTCACTGCCACAGGGCCTCGTGGCCTCCAGGGACACTAAAGGACTTGGGCATTGGGTATCTGGGGCCCAAGGACTGGGGCTGGATAGTTTACAGAAAAGCCCCAAATCTGGATTGTGTTGTAGGGAAGCCTCTCACCCTGCCCTGTCCTCGTGGGCAGTGACACTGTCCCTGTTGCGGGTTTCCTAGGTTCTGGGCTCCCAGGTCCTAGGCAGGTGCTAGGTACACAGCAGGGGCCCAGTACACAGCAGGTGCTCCATAAGTGCAGGTGGACAGAGCCCAAGGAGCTCTGCCATTGTCACTGCACGGGGTGAAGGCAGTGAGGCATGGTTCAAGTTCTTGGCTCTCCCCATGCCCAGCTCTGGCACCATCAAGCTCCCCGCTCCACCATCCCTGCCTACCTGGTGGAGGTGGCACTGCCTCCAGGCAGGAGTAGGCACAGCCGTTGTAGCAGCAGTGCCACTTTCGTGGGCACTCAGAGTCAGCCTGGCAGCGCAGAGCCTGGCAGGCTCCAGGGGGCAGGGTCCTTGGGGGCGGTGGGCAGCGGTCGGCACGAGGCTGCCGAGGGCCTGGGGAACCCACCTCCTCTACCTGCAGAGTTAAGAAAGGATCAGTGGTGCCTGGGCCGGGCTGTGGGCCCAGGGCAGGTTGCAGGTCCTCTCTCAGCCTGGGCTCCTCCAGTGGAAAACAGTGATCGTGGCAGAACCAGGCTGGTGGGAGTGGTCAGGAGTCACAGGTGTGTTGCTTCTGCATGGCAGTGCCAGCCTGAGGCCACTGCAAGTCCCTCCACATCGAAAGGACAGCGGGGTGGTCTCGGAGTGCTTGCTGGGGATGTTTGTGTGCTCCTCGGTGCCCCCAGAGATGTGTATCTCCAGATCTTGTGTATGTGCATGTGTACGCAACCAGGTGTGCATGTGTACCCCCACACACATATTTCTAGATGCATTTCCAGGTTTCTTATCATCCATTTATTTCCCTAGAGCTTTGAGAATTCACAACCCACAAGGACAATGAGTGATTCCACCAAACAACCTCGGTAAACCTCACCAACATGCTTCTCAGGAAACCAACATACTGCTCAGGAAAGCCAGAACCCAGAACACTATGTGCTTGCACCTGTGTGCACATCCACGCTGGGCAGGGCTTGGTGTCCACCCTGTCTTTCCATCCACATATGGGTTACAGAGGTTTGCTTTGTGGGAGTTTATGGAGCTGGAATTTAGCATTTAAGAACTTTGTAATATTGTTTCAATAAAATGTTAAGCAATGAGATGCAGCTGATAGGAAATGCATTTAGAACAAGCACATTGGAGGAGAGGCTGGGCGTTCAAGTCACTCCAGGTAACCCACCCTGGGCCCTCCTGACCTCAGGCCCTGCTCACACCAGTAACACTGTCCTGTTAGATTTGAGGATGGGGTGCGTGGTGGGCAGGTCCTTACACAGTACACCCTGGCTTGCCTCCACATCTTGGCTTCAGCTGTAGCTTGCATGTAAAATGCTTTATTTATTTATTTATTTATTTGTGAGAGAGGGTCTTGCTATGCAGTTCAGGTGGGCCTTGAGCTCACTTTGTAGCCCAGGCTGGTCTTGAACTCACAAAGATCCTCCTGTCTCAGCCTCCTGAGGGCTGGGATCACAGGCATGTGCCACCATGTCTGTCAGTTTAAAATGCTTTAACTGTTTACTCCCCAAGTCCTTCCCCAGCATAAACACATTTCAAAATCCCATCTCCTGGTTCTGCCAAGTTGATAAGAGGCACCTGCCCACTGGAATGCAGCCATGGAACCTGCACTGCGTGTGTTCTCAAAAGAAGAAATTAGATTCAGTGAGCTGCCCATGAAAGGTTACAGAGTATGGTGGTACAGGAAGAAAATCAAGGTAGAGGTGATTTTTTGCTATGTGTTACTATATTTTGGAAACATATATGCACGTACGTGATATGCACTGTATGTATTTGTGTGCTGTGGGAGCATTTTTAGAAGAAGATACAAGAAACCAGTATGGAAGAGCCTCTGGAGAGAGTCCGGTTCTGTGGCTGAGAGAGTTCTCTTCATTCTATGCTCTTTTGCATGTATTATATATACGCATATATTACCATAGAAGATAACTTAAAACTTTTTAAATGCTAGAAGTGTGCATGAAAAAATATTAATGACAGGGGAAAAGCATGACAATAGTGTGTAGGAAAGCAAGATAGATAACTGTTTTGGTATTTTTCACTTTCCTGTAAAGAGAACGAATGGCAAATTAATGAGCAAAACTAAATGAATGCAGACACCAAAAAAAGGGAAAATACAAACACCTCCAACCACCTTAAGCGTGGGCCTCAGGGCCCCAATTTTGTCTGAGGCTCAGAGGGGAAGTGGATGTGAGGGAGGAAGCTGAGTCTGAATCCAGTTCTGGCCACTGCGCAGTCCATGCTGCCGCTTCCCAGCAGGAGCTCCAAGAGGCTCACGGGGGAAGAGTCTCCTCGGGGGTACTGAGACGCCTGGATAAGCTGCCTGCAAAGACGTACCTCTCGAGCTCCATCTGCAGAACACAATCTGAAATGCAACCGAGACCTGTCCGTAAGAGCAGAACCCACACAGCTCTGTGGAGAGAACGCAGGAATAAAGCTTCGTGCCCTTGGTTTAGACAGTGGTTCTTAGAAAAGACACTCAAAGGACAAAGAGCAAAAGAGAAGTTGGGTCTCATCGAATGGAAGACAAACCATGGAGACAGTCAGAAGACAACTGACAGAAGGCAGGAAAATACTCGGCCTGTTACTGTCTGGCTGGTGGGTTCTATGCTCAAAAGAATTACAATGTAGAGAGTCAAAAGAGGACTGAGCAAAAGTATGCTACTGTAGAGCAAAGCAGAAAGTGGCATTTATTGTAAACCAAAAGCAAACACCCCCCAGGCAGACCTGGGGGGGGGACCCAAACACATTTCCCAGGGCACTCCTTTGTCTGGGGAGCTTTATACACACAAAAGTGACTGAGTCTCGGCCCAGCTAAGACCAACCGATGGGGTTATGAGCAGGAACGTTTGACTTAGGAATGGGCCTATTGGAACCTGGAGTATGTAGCAGGAGCATTTTTATAAGCACCCTTAATTGTAACCTTAAACAGAACTAAGGCATTCTTTACAGAGCAGTATGAACATCTTATTTCTGGGCAGGAAAATCCTGCCAATCTAATGAGGCTTTTGTGGTGCTTCCGCTGTGCCCTGGCCTTGGCCATTGAGTCAGGGTGTCATTCACTCAGCCCTCCGGGTCCTTTTTTTGCCTTGGCCCTTGCCCTGGCTGCCTGTCTTGTCTGTGAACCAGAATACTTCCCATACTCCCTGCCCCTCGTGGGCCCATGTCCCCCTAAGAAATCTTCTCGCCTCCCACAGGACCCTGTTCTTCCTCAGCATTTTCCAACACACACCGTGTTTAACTGGAAAGGATTGCTTAGATTACTCTTGGGTGCCTCTTGGAGCCTTAGAAAGCAGGACTGAGCCCAACCATGCCAGCAGGAGGACTCGTGGTTTATTCTTTAGTCACAACTAGATCATGACCGGCACCTAGAACATAGGGAGAACCCTTGGAGTTCAGAACAAAGTTAAAAGATGTCCATAGGATCTGAACAGGAATCTCCCCAGAAGAGCTACTCAGAGGCCTCTGTCAGCTGAGAATTGCATCACCCTCATTAGCCACCAGGAAAATGCAAATCACAACCACAAGGAGAGGTCATTTCCCATGGCCACCCCCGCCCACATGGCTATAATGCAAAACAGCAAGTACAGGGAGGTCCTGCAGAACTGGAGCACAGACGGCGCTGGTGGGAATGAGATAGGGTGCAGCTACTGTGGGAAACAGTCTAGCAGTTCACTGAAATGTTAACCACAGAGCCATGTGACTCGGGATTCTGAAGATCACAAATTCAAGCCCAGCCCAGAGAATTTAGCAACCTGGTGAGACCATGTTGATGTTTGGCAGATTAGGAAATAGAAGGCCGAAGGAGACTGTAGGCTCCTTCGAAGATCAGGGAGCCCCTGGCGTGGGTCTCTAACCCACACTGGTCTTTCCATGACCTCCTTCTGCCTCCTGCATTCCTGTACCATGGCCAATAAATTTCAAGCTGCCCACAGGGCCATAATCCCACATCATTAGCTCTCCGTCATTTTCTGTAGAATTAACTAAATTGGACCCATGTTAGGGCTTCACAGGTTTTTATCCTGATACAAGGTGACAGTGGCCCCGGCCCGTCTGCAGAGTGACTCAGAATGCCAGGCCTTCTCAGAGGAGGTGGCTCATTTTTCCACCTAGCTTGTCCAGTATCAGGCCTCATTTGTAGAATGGACGGTGCCCAGGACAGAAACAAGACCCCAGCGCCTACCCCACTACCCTGGCATCTGGGGTGGTGACAATGGTGGCCCAGCCGTGGGGTCTGTGGGGGAAACTAGTGTAGATGGGCCACTGTTCTCTGACGGAAATCCAAATGCCTTTTCTCAGAATTTGGACAGAACAAAGGAGATAAGCGAGTTATTTATCATGCATCAGGGAAACAACAGATGGTGGTGGGTGGTGAAGACCTGGTTGGTGAGGGGCTGGAGGGAGGGAAACAGTGTTTTGCAGGAGGTTCCCAGTTATGCAGGGTGATGCTCAGGGAGGGCTCAGAACAAGGCTGATTCTTCCTGCCTGGGGGCTGACGTCCATGGCCCGAGGTCGGGCCAGGCTTAGCCCCTCCTGTCTCCTGCCTGCAGTACTCTCCACCGTGCTGGCCCAGCCTCACTGAGGTCCCCAGAGTGCGACAAGCCCAGTCCTAGCTCCAGCCTGGCACGCTGAGCTCCAGGTCTCTGTGACACTCTCCCCATCCCACCTCATGTGTCTTCCCACTCCTGGCATCTTCAGGTGTGCGTGTATTTCCACACTCACTGATTTATTGTGCTTCTCCACTGTGCTGTGCCCTCCTAGGGACAGGGACCTGGTTTTGGTGTCTCCTGTGCCCAGAAGCAAGTACTCAGGAAGTGCTCACTGCGGCAGAAAGAAGGCTGTGTCGACAGCGATGACAGTGATGATGGGCAACAACCACTGGCAGCTTTCCAGCCCTCCTCCTAAGTGGCTGACGCACGGGAAGTGGCTGCTGTCCTCCTTGCGTAGTGAGGAAACTGAGGCACACGATTACTGTACAGGGACAGCCCAGGCTTGGAACCTGACTGTCTGGTTCATGATGGTAGCAGAGGCAGCACTTGTAAAATTCTTACTCTGTGCAATAATCCTCAGTATGACCCTCTCAGGGTGCTCTTCCTAACCCACTTCACTCTTGGGGAAACTGAGGCACCGCAGTATTTAAGGCACTGCCCGAGGGGATGCGGTTCTCAGTTGGCAGGGGCAAGACTCTGGAACCTTCCTGTCCTGGGAGTTGGGAGCTGGGAGGTGCTGCCCAGCCCTTCCTGCTTCCTCCATCTGGGTCCTCTCCTCCCACCCCCTGTGGAGTAGCCCCATTCAGGGCAGTCAGGGAACTGCTGCCCTCAACCTTGTACATATTCTGGGAAAACTCACCCTGGCCCTGCTCTGTGGTCCCCACCCGCCCTCTCTCCATGCACACAGCCATTCTGCAGAAAACGAAGTAATGGTCCAGGAGACCCTTCCGTGAAATGAGGCAGCTCGTCCAAGACCAAGAGCACCACAGAGCAGGCTCTGCTTCCGCCTTTTCATTCCTGCTCAGGGACTGGAGAGCAAGTCAAGTTCCCCACCGCTACTGAACAACAGAGGAGAGGAAGCCCAGAGAACTTTCCAGGCTGCACGGCTGACCTGGAGAAAAGGGATTCCCTAAGTTTTTCCAGATGAGGACTACCTCTTCCCTCCTGGGGAGGTATCTTCGGAGCGTTCTACGGATTTGCAAAGTCATCCTTAGGAAGCAGGAGGAGGAAATGGCAGTTCTGGCTGTCAGAGGGGAGTGATTCAGCGTGTTCAAGCCAGGGTTCAGCTAAAGCAAAGAAGCTGGCCTACCAGCCAAGGAGCCTGTGTGAATAAATAAGGTCACATCTGAGCACAGAGACATCCTGCAGGCCTTGGGGAAAGGGCATGGACCCACCATACAGCACCACGTGCAAATGAAGGCGCAGAACAGTAAGCCAGGTGCACAGTGTGTGACTCCCCGTGTGTGTAATGCCCAGGACATGCAAGTCCACGGAGACAGGAAACCGATAGTGGTTGCCTGGGGAATGGTACTGGGGAGCAGGAGAATGGGGGTCAACTGATTAATGGTTACACGTTTTCCTTTAGGGGTGACAGGAGTGTTTTTCAAATAGTTAAGTGATGGGACACAGCAGTGAAAATGCAGTAGATGCCACTGAAATGTTGAAATGTTCACCTCACATGGGTCATTTGCATCCTGTGTATTTCATCTTAGTAAAGTTTTTAAATGCTATGAGTACAATGTCTCTAAGAAACCAAATGGGGGCTGGGTAAAACTGCTTTAAGGAAAAGCCTAGACCTCCCCGCAAGGGTGTCAACAGAGTTTATGTCTTGAAAGAAGAAGTTAGATCGTTTTTACTTGTAACTCTCTGTGCTGCCTGAAATTTTTTTACAGTAAACATCGTTATTTTAATAATCAGAAAAAAAATGCTATACCATTTCCACTTAGGGAAAAAGAACCCAATCTGCAAAGCTGCTCCACTTTACCCGTAGCCCCCTCAGCACTCACCACCCCTTTTCTATTGTAAGAGCTTTACCCTTTTTTGGAATTCTCCAGCAGCAGCTGAATGGCCAGCCTAATAAAAATGTACCCCAGGACTGGTTTGCTCGCGGGAGGAAAAAAGCCAATTTTCCTTTAAGCACTACTTTCTCTTCCTCTGGAATTTGGACGTCAAAGTTCTAAAAATAAGACTCTCCCTGGAACACAGGGCCCGGAGCTCAGCCGCCTGGATGAATGCCACGTCCTGGAGCTTGGTACACGGCACCATGCGCCGGGAGCAGGATTTGAAACAAAACTCGGGACTTTCTCAGGGAGGCACTCAAAAGACCAGAATCTCACAAGGCTACGAACTCAGTGCTGTCAGCATACTTGAAGACCTCTTACAACATGCCACACCCTCTGTCCCATCACTGCCAGGCCTCCTGCATTGCGACTCTCAGCTGCAAACGGGAAGCACCAAGCTGCACCCAGAGACACCATCTCTGTCTTCTCATTGTTCTGTCCCCGACGGGACAGATACTACATGAAACACAGGTAAAGCGAACCCATTGCTTTTTCTGTCACTTGCAAAAGTAGTTAGTGAAAACCTGAACAAATCACGCAGACGATAGTAATGGAGCTAAAAACTGTGAAGGCAAAGTCAAGCGGTAATGGACACGCTTGAGAGAAACCATGAGGCGCTCAGGGAAAGGCCCTGGGAAGGTGCTCATAAAGCTAAGCTTTATCTGGTTTCCTCTCATAGCATCATGTTTCAGAGATTCATTCTTATTGTATCTGAACTTACTCCTTTTCATGGCTGAGCAATACTCCACAATGTAGATGGACCACGTGATTATCTGCCCCACATCTGCTGGACATTGGCAGTCTCCACCTTGAGGCTGCTCCGAGGGCCCCCTTGCTGTCTTTTCCTCTGTCCTGTCTCCCTCTTACTGCCCGATTATAACCGCATGGGATGTGGACCCCCCCCCCCCCCGCTCCCAGGCCATAGTAGTGTCTCAAGGCTGGAAGCTCAGGCCCAGAGAGGAGATGGTGGTCCAGCCAAGCTCAACATAAAGCTACAGTGTTCATTTCCTTTTTGTTCTTTCTATGTAAGCCAGGCTCTGGGCTACACTGGGGTTGGGAGATCCCATGTTTCACTCCTGCAGGCCGTGAGCCTCCCTTCCAGCACCTGGGTGAACCCAGGGCCCTGCCAAGGCCTCGACCACTGGCACCCAGGCCCTAGGTGTTCTGGGAACCGCTCCTCCAGACAGGGGTGTCTCAGTGGTCTGATGATGGCTTCCTGCAGCAAGGGACATGCAGGCCTGCATCTTGCCAGGGGCATAGACAGTGCCCAGGGCCCCAGTAGTGACCGCTTTGCTACGCTGACCCAAGTGGTGGGGGAGCAGGTGGGGAGGGATGGGGAGGCTACAGCTAAGCCCCAGGCACTGAGCTGAGCTCAGCCCGAGGTTCTGCAGCCAGAGTGACAGGTCAGAGGCAGGCTGAGTCTGGGTGCTTCGTGGCACCCACATGCACACACCTTCGGTCTCTGGTCTGTCTTCTCATGTCTCTCTGCACCTTTGCTTCTCTGTCATTTCTTTTCAGGACATCGGTCCTATGGGATCAAGCGCTCACTCTGACGCAGCCTGACCTCAGCTTGATTCCGATGTCTGCCATGACCTTATTGGATCCCACTCACAGACACCATGGTTAGGGCTTGGACTTGTGGTTTTCTTTTTTTTTGTTTTTGTTTTTGTAGGCCAGACACAACCTCATCCACACCACAGATCTCAGGCTAGGAGTTGAGGACAGGAGGACAAGGGTGGGGGCTGCCCCAGCAAGCTCAGGTAGGGCACCAGGCCAAGGAAGCCTTGGGCGGCAGGGGCAAGGGGCGGAGGTGCAGGGACTGACACTCCCGCCATCTGCCTCACCCATCCTTGCTACTTAGCAAAAACAAAAGGGATGTGCTGGCAGGCCCCAGAGAGCTCGCTGAGGGCCGGGGCTTGGCTCTGTAGAAGAGCACTACTGTGGCATGTGAGACCCTGGGGAACTGCCTAGCACCACTACACAATGACAGATAAATAAATAAATAAGGCAAGCTCATAGAAGTAACAGGGGAAAGGAGAGCCAGGTTGGGGAAACTGAGCAACACAAGTATTATGGCCACGTCTGGCTCATGTGCTCACCCCCAACCCCATGCCGCAAGCGGACGAACTACAAAGGGGGGCGTCCAGGCTGGCAGAGTGCAGTGCAAAGAGGTCCCCAGTGGACAGGCACTTCCAGGCAGGATGCAAGCTGAACAACCGTTTCTGCTGTCCCAGATAGCACTTGGGAGGCAAGAGAAACACAGTTGTGACAGCAAGGAGCATCAGGGCACGGGTCTCAGGCTAACACGGAGGTTGCAGGGGTCTCCAGCCTGAGGGCCGGTCAGGAGGACCCCGAGTCACACACGGCACACACTGGGCCTGGCACATAGTAAGTGCTCGTAAGTGACTGTCCGTCATCTCAGCAAGTGCCAGGAAGGAAAAGCCAACAAAGGGCATTGCACAGGACCGACCTCTGCCGCCCAGAAAGGCTGCCAGGCTGTTTACGAACCCTCTGCTTCTGATCACTTCAGCCTCATAACTCTGCTTCTGCGACACGCACCCCTGTTTATGCACATGCATTGGTGCGTGCACGTATTGCACATGCAGAGAATGCAGTTCTGGGTCAGGGACAGGCTTTGGCTCTGTGGTCTTGGCTCCCGACCCTGAGAAGCAGGTACTGCTGAGCCACTCCACAGACAAGGACACAGGCTCAGAGAGGAGCAAGTGCTCGCCATTCCAGGGGAGCCAGAAGACGGTAGACTGGGGCCGCCTTAGAAGCTTCCCGGAGGGCCCCCCACCCCTGCGCAGAAACAGAAACGAAGGCTGCACCCCACTCAGAGAGCCATCCCTGAAGCAAAAGCCACTCTGCCGATGGAGGGCTTTCAGTGTGGCCGCCCGGGGTTGGCAGGGCTGCAGCCAGTTCCCTGCACATATGTAGCCTGCAGACAGCATCCGCGCTGGCCCTGGTCCCAGCACAGCTAGTTGCAGCCACAGTGAGAGGTCACTGGAGGAGGGGACACACAGAGCTGCTCACTCTGCCATACCTAGAGACATGGAGAGAACCATGAGCCACAGCAGGATAGTTAGGAAGCGCCGCAAGCTAGCGGGGAGTGCGCACCTCCTTTCTCTTTACCACAAACCATAAACTCTAAGCTTGCATGATGCAGTTTGCACAATGCAGTCAGCTCCAGCACAGCGCTGGCCTGCAGCCTTGCCCCATGATCAGCCCACAGTGCTCGAGGACCCAGGGCCGAAGCGAGTGGGGGACGGGCCTCTTAGGAAAGAAAGGCTGCTTCTCATCTTCTGCCCCCACCCGGTGCCCTGCTGGATACTGGAATGGACGTTAGTTAGGACCAGAACCAGAAGGGCACTGGTGATCACGTGGTCCCTTGCCTCCATTTCCCAGGTGACAACCAGAGGCCCAGAGAGAGGCGGTGAGGGGCCTAATGTGGCACAACTCTTGCGAGGTGACTTCTGGGCCTGGCATCCTGCCCAGGGTCCTGTGAGCTGAGCGAGGCTGCTGTGTGCCCCGGGCTCACCGTGAGGCACATCCCATTGCTCCCATCTGAGTGCTGGGCCCAGAGGGACCCTGCCTCACAGACCAGTCCTCCCCGCTACCCCAAAGCCTCTTGCACTGAGAGTGCCAGATGCCCCCTCAGCCTCTGCACCTGTCATGTGAGCCCTGTTAGAAGCGCCCTGCCTCCTGATTCTCCCCACCCCACATTCCCCTCCCCTCCCCCTTCCCTTCTCCTTCCTCTCCCCTCCCTCTCCTGTCTTCCTGCCCCTCGCCTTCCCTTCTCCCTCCCCTCTCCTTCCCCACCCCCTTTCTTCTTCTCCCTCTCCCTCTCCTTCTTTCTCCTTCTTTTTAAAAAAATGAAAAAATAAATAAAAGTAAATAAAAATAAATTTAAAAATCAAGTATAACTGAAAAATCACATATGTTAAAGGTGTACAATATCACACCTGATTTACATTTAGACTGTGAGATCCTGACTGCAGTCAAGCCGATTAACACATCCATCGCCTCACACACTTAAAGCAGTCCTTAATTACCTGCGCTTAGAAATACTTTATGACAGCACAGTCAAAAAATACTCTTAAAACCACACTCAGCATCTCACTCCCAGGAACAATTAAATCACCAGTCTAGGAACACTGTTCTAGACAGTTTCTTCCCATCTCTGCTCATTAATGGATTTTTTTGAAAATAAAAAATTGGCAGTGCCATGCATACTGTTTTGTAACTGGCAATTTGCTCAACAGAGTGCAGTGGACACCTTTCACCTCAGTAAATTTGTGTCAACATCATGATCTCTTAGTGGCCTAATTAACAACTTTCTCCAACCCCTCATTTACCTTTTCCAAGCCCCAGTCAGTGTGTCCGCCTCCTCCAGGAAGGCTTCGCGCTGTGCTCACCCTCCTTCAAAACACCCACCAGCATCTTGCTTCCTGCACTCTTCACCTGCCGGGGGCTGCCTACCGCTTCCCTCGAGCTGCCTGTCTCTTCCCCTGAGAAGCTGCCCAGCCTGGACAGTGGATCTTGGAGACCCAGAGCGGCCTCAGTCCAGTCTCCTGCACCCACCACATCCGGGGTCATTAAACTTTACCCCCTCCTCCTCATCATCTCCATCATCTTGTCTCCTATTCACCCTTCAAAGCCTCAGGTCGAATGTTTCCAAGCTCGGAGGACCTGCCTCCCAGAACAGAGCTGCGCGCACATTCTTCTTTGTCTCCACCGTGATCCCTCACCACACCCCAGGTTGCACTGGGTGCCGACTTACAGGCAGACGCCAGCTGGGCCCGAGTGCACCAGATAGAGTCCAGCCCTGCCTGGGGACCCATGTCCCACCTGCACCACGCACTGTCACAATTTAAAAGGCTCATGAGGCATCGAGCTCTCCATGCTAAGTGCTCTGTGCGTCTCAAGCCTCACATCCTCCCTCATGCACAGAGCTCCAGAGAGGCCACTTAACCTTCTGCACCCACTTGTGCCCCGCACACTTGAGCCTGTGGCTCTGCATTCTCTCAGGCACTGAATCACACCCTATGCTGCACCCGCTCTCTGCCAGTCTCTTCCTGCCTCATTTCCTTGGCACTCGAAAGCGGAAAGCACGACTCCTCTTATTTATTCTCTGCTACCCATGCTGTGGGTTGAATTCCCTGGGCAGGGATCTGATCGCTGCTTCCCCAGAGCCAGGACAGTGCCTGTAAACAGCGGTGATGGAAACGTCTTGCTGAGAGGAAGGCATCCTCTGCCTTCTGTGGCTAGATTGCAAGGGCTCAGAGATGCCACCCACTGTCCCTGAAGTCACACCTCTAGGGAGGCGTGGAGCCTCATACACTCATACCCAGACACCTGGCTCTGCCCACTACCTAGGCCTTTCCTTGATGCCCCAGCCTCCTGTCCCAGCCTCCCCAGCTGCCTGCCCCAGCCTCCAAGGTGGGAGCTGCAGTCACCTTCACAGACCCCACACGATGCTTCTCCAGAGCAGCTGCCGCTGAAGTTTACTAAATGCATGAATCCTACCAATGGGTAACTCTGTTTCACATACACGGGGTTACCATGGGGAGACAAAACACACTTCAGGTCCCTGGGCCCTTGAACAGCTGCTGATCTTCAGGAAGAAGCGAGTGTTGGCCACCAGTCCCAGGCCGAGCTCCATCCTTCTGGCACAATCATGGTGCCGTTGCCCCCACTTGCCGGCAGGATTTGAGAGGACAGGAGTCTGTCTGTCCCACACCCGCACTCCTCTTTCACACAGCGGAGATGCGGGCAGGAGAACTCAGCTCAAGGTCTCCTGCTCCAGCTGCCCCCACCCGCAGAGGCCACCCCGGCTCCCAGGTACTTACGTGGGGCATCTCCGGCAGCAGCCTCTCCGGCAGGGCACGCCTCCAGACGTCCTTGGCAGAGCTGGCTCCCAGGAGCCGCAGGAGACAGAGAGCCCAGAGGACCTTCCTCCTGCAGCTGCCCATCCTGCGGCCGATGTGAGGCGCTTCCTCCAGCCAAAGACCTTGCAGACACGGGGAAAGGAGGGCCAGGTGCAGGGCTGGGCCTGGAGGGGAACAGAAGTGTGTGCTGCAGCCTCTCTTAGCTCCCTCCCCGGGGTCCCCTGGCTCCTGTGTCCAGAAGTGTCACATGCCCCCACCCCCAGAAGGCATCTGGCCTGCCAGGTTCTTTTTAGCCCGCCCTCTAGCCTTTGGCCGGTCCCTGACCCACTGTGGCAGCTGTGGCAGCAGGAGGGTGCCTGGGTCCTGCCGATGGAAGTGGCTGGGAGTGGCTCTGCCACTCTACACTTCTGCTAATGAGCTGTTCCTGTGGGATGGCGTCTCCTGTCTCCTCTGGGGAGGTGCTCCGGCTGCAGGCTGGGGCCGCCCAGGGAGGGTGGGACTTGAGCTACTTCAGCCACGTTCCCGGCTGGGCCCCAAACTGTCTGCCCAGAACAGCTGCCATGGGACCAGCTGCTGGGTGGGTGGCCACAGGGAGAGCCTGGGCTCCTGCTTTCTGACATGGGCTTTACGACAGTTTCACATGCAGCAAGCTTCCTTGCAGTTCCTGTGACACGAAGCCTGCGAAGCACAGCTGGTCACATCTGTCCCAAGAGTGCCATACAGGTCAGTTTGCGCTGGGGCGACATCCTACACTTAAAATCTCATGAGCATACTTCATGGGCCATTCTCATGCCCCGCTGAGCAGGGGCTGGCGTGACACCCATTTTACAGATGTGGAAACAGAGGTACAGTGCCCGCCTGAGGTCACACAACAGTGCAGAGCGCAGGCTGAAACCCTGGCTCATCTTGTCACTGAGATGAAAGGCAGGAAAGGCGGCAGGGCGCAGGATCTCGGAGTGACAGAGCTCGGCATCCTCATGGCTTCCAGGGTCTGCCACGGCCAAGTGGGTGCCTGCACAAAGCCAGTGCCTCGCAAAGCGGCTCCTTCCTCCTGCCAGCGCACCACACACCCTGACTGGTACCATCCACTCCTCCGGGCCTTTGGGTGGGTAGCGGTAGCAGCAAACACATGGCCTGAGAGATGGGTCCCATTTTGATGCAGGGAGGCCTTGCGCTGGCCTGGAGACAGGACACAGCAGTGTACACAGGCACTGAAGCAACTCAGGCGCGGGTGGGCAGGACTTAGGGGCCCCCGGGAGCACACAGGGGCGTCACCAGCACTGTGTCCCAGACATGCCTCGCCTGCCTTCCCCTGGTCCCACCCAGGTGGACACTTTAGCCCGGGTTCTGGAGCATTCCTCCATTTCTTTGTCCTGAAACCATGTGCTGAGTCCTATGGGCCCTGCTCCAGGCACCACGCTCTGCTCAGCCCACCACTCCTGGCCCACTTCTATCCCACCAAGGTTGTTACTCACAGAGAAGTTAGAAGGTCTCCAGAGCCTGGGGAATAGGGCCCACCTCTAACAAGGACCCCACTGTGCCTCAGTTTCCCCACCTATAAAGTAGGGTATGGAACTAGAAGCTGCCCCTCAGGCTGCCATGGTACAGAAGGACAAGGGCTGAGATCCATGCTTAGCCACATTCCCCGAGTCACGCTCCCAGCCGGCCCTCCTCGTGCTAGCCCTGCTGTCGGACCCCTCCACACCCCAGCCCCTTAGGGAAAGTTCCTGCTCAGTTTTCATGGCACAGCCACATCTCCACAGGCTTCCTGCTCCCTCCCCTCTTCCTGCCCACACCCCTGTCCCGTCTTGAAGTTACACTCCGCTCCTGGCCCATTTCCTGCCTCTGTCTGTGGGTGGCCCCATTTCTGTGGCAGTGCTGACAGCCTCCCGCTGAGTGGACACTGCAGCCTGAGCCATCCAGATGCCTGGCCTTTGTCCTGCAAGACCCCACCCCACCCACACCCGTCCCCACCTCTCCCCTCTTCACGACTTGCTCTCTAGGTCTGTGTTCCCTGACCCCAGGGCTAGACCGCAGTCCCTGGGGCTCTGCTGGCTTTGTGCCTCTGCAGCTGAGTCACGTGTGACACAGGGGACACAGGGGACACTCTGTACTCATCTGCCTGTCACCGTCCGCCCCGAGGAGGCCAACTCCACGCTGCACTCTGTCAGCCCCTTTATACCCCGTGGCATCACAGCCAGGAAGCATTTGTCCCTGGAGGCTGGGCTGGGGGCCCCTCCATGCAGGCACTGCCTATCCCTCTCAGCAGTCCCTTGTCACAGGGACCAGTGACACTTGAGACAGGACAGGTCCAAACTCAGATCTGCCCTAAGCAGAAAATTTACCCTGCACTTTAAAGACGTATGAAAACAGGTAACTCTATCCTAGGAGTTTCTATTCGGATTACGCTCCATGCCTCTAATGCTTGTCTGTGTCGGGTCAGTAAGATGTGCCACCACATGAACCGTTCCTGTGTCCCCCTCCTGTCTGATACGGCTACTAGAGAAGGGACCGTTACACATGTGGCTTGTGTCCCGTTGCTCCCGAGCAGCACTGGTCTGCGACTGGCTTCCTGCACCAACTCACAGACCTGAATGCCAGGGCTGTCACCCAGCCACCCCCCAGGGATCCCTTGACCTCACTGGTCACCACCTCCTTCTTCCCACCGCCATTTCTGGGCTTCCATTCCGTCCTTAAAAAATTAATGAATGGCATGGTTTTCCTACTAGTCAGCATGATTCATGCTTTTTGGAATCTGGGGAAGGAAAGAACGAAGGAAATCTTTCAGATACTTGTCTCCAGTATCACTGCCCCACAGAGCTTTCCCCTCCTGTCCCTGTTAGACACAATGGAGGCCACGGCCAGGGTCTAGGCTGAGAGTAAGGTTGACACGGAGATGTCAAGTGGTGTCATGAATACAGACTCTGAAGCCTGTTGGCCTGGGCCCACTCCCACTCCAAGACCTCCTGGCTGTGTGACCACAGACAAGTCACCTACCCTGTCTGTGCTTTGCTGTCCCGGGAGTGGAAGTACCAGGACTCCCATCTCCCAGGGTTGTCGTGAGGGTCGAGTGAGCATATGTACGAGACAGTTCTGTGAGCACCTAAGTCCTCATCCACCTATGAACTGGTCAAGGCCCAGGGCTGCACGAGTCCGTCTCTGAGTCTGTCACAGGGAAGGGCACAGCAACGTCCCTCACTGAGGAATTTCTGTGTCAGGCGCAGAGCTGGGCTGCGTATGTCAGCAGCTCTGTTCCCCTTCATCTCGCTCACTCCACTGGAGCAGGGGTCACAAAGGTCAGCCCGAGGATGCTCCCTTGTGGCTCCGAAGACAGGTCGGGGCCTCTGTGAGCTGGGAAGGACAAGGACATGGTATCCCTGGGAGCCTCTGCTCGCATGAGTACAGCCTGGTGAGACTGACCCAGCTTCCCAGCAGCAGAACCGGAAGATGACCAGGTTGTGCGGCTGGGGCTGCAAAGTAGGAAGTTCGTGGCCTTTGTTGCAGCTGCAAGAGAAAGTGCCCTGTTCCTGCGGGGACACTGGGCTGCAAGGCCCTGCTGCACCCCAGCTCCCTCACTGGGCCTGGCTTGAGCACTGCAGAGCTGTTGCCCGAGGGCATTTGCTCATCACAACCCTACAAGGACCCAAGGAACTGTCTCCAGCAAAAGTTAGGGCCGTTCCCCAAGGGACCTGGAAGGGTTTGAGCTCTGAATGGCTGTCCTCTATACACACCGCAGGGCAGGCACACATCTGGGCTCCGTAAGGGCTCTCTGGCTGGGATGCCGTTCTGCAGTGGTGTTTGGCTGGGGCTCTGACCTGTTCGTTAATTCCTTGCAACATTAACTTATCAAATGAAAGTCTCCAAGACGCACCAGGTGACCACTCAAGGAAACCCCTTCTGCAGGTCCTGCGGGAAGAAAGAAACCCAGAGAGGAGCAGTAAACACAGACCAGCCCCTCCGCCCCAGGAAGCAGCACCCCCCTTTGATCAGGGACTGGACGAAGTCTCAGCCCAACAGCAAGGCCAGGCCTGGGGTCCATCCCATGCTTGGCCGTACCCTCCCGGTTCCTGCCAAGCCCTAGGGCTTCACATTCCAAGCTGTGGACGCCCTTCCAGTTTATTTGAGCTCTGGCAGCCTGAACCTGACCCCGTGTTAGCAGGCTGTCCTCCTGGGCATCACCAGCCCATCAGTGTAACTTCCTGCAACAGCCTCCAACTGCCGGTTAGGGCTTTCTGCCAAGGGGCCCTCTCCTTCAAGGAAAGGAGGAAAGGTGCCTTAAAAAATACAACAAGACTGGACATAGTACTGCATGCCTATAATCCCAGCACTCTAGAGGCTGAGGTGGAGGATCTCAGAGAGTTTCAGGCCAGCATAGACAACTTAGTGAGTTCAAGGCCAGCCTAAAATATAACAAGACCCTGTCTCAAAAACCCAAAATAAATAAATGTATAAATAAATTATAAGGAGCTCAAACACTTAGAAGCTCACCCTGAAGAGGCAGTGGACACAGCTCTCAGCGGTGAGGTCTAGGACGAATGCCTGCCCTTCTGCCCCTGATAAAATGACTCCCTCATCTGCTCACTCACTGAGCTTTTACTTTACTTCTCCAAGAGGCAGAACATTTTCTCATATAGGAATCAGATCAAGCAAAGGTAGTATTAATTCATACTTCATACTAAAGTATGAATGACTTCCAGCAGAGAGAAACTCACTGGCTTAAAGAAGAGCAGAACATATTCATTCATTCATCAAATATTCATTCATCACACATTCAAGTGCCTGTTGCAGACCAAGGCTAGGGGTACCAAGGAAAGTAAAACAAGCCCAGCCCCTGCCCTCCGAGGCTGACTGCCAAATAGAGGTCAGACATCAGTCAGTGTTTCTCGGAAACACTTAGGTGGCATTTTCAGGGCTGTGCAGAGTCTTGATGGCTTTGAAAATAATCACTCACTCCTAGCACACCTCTACCAGGTAGGTACTATCATCACCTCCATTCTAAGGTAAGGAAACTAAGTCTCACATGAACATTTGAGCAGTGCAGGAGTACCCTTCATCAGATCCCGCAGAGCTGTGGTGGGCAGGCACTCTCACCTCCCCCTCGGGAGAGAGGGACAGAGAGGGAGAGAATCAGGGGAAGTATCAGGACCAGGACTTGACCCCACATGGCACCTGTGCTAGAGGCTGGCATACTATGTGATCAAAGGAGGTAAAGGAGCTGGGTTCAGTGGTACATACCTCTTACCACTGTACTCTGGAGGCTGAGGCAGGAGGATCTCGAGTTCAAGACCAGCCTGTGAAATTTAGCAAGATCCTGTCCCAAAACAAAAAAGAACAGGAGGCTGAGGCATGAGGAGAATGTGTTTCTTGGAGTCACAGACTGCCTGCAGTTCGCTGGGGGCCTTACGGGGCTAGGAGCCAGGGCTGGGGCAGCTGGGGGAGGGCTGAAGGCAGGAAACAGGCTGGGCCTTACCTGAGCCAGGGCTCTGTGTGCAGCTGAGGGGAGACATGGGCTTGCAAGGCCTGTGGTGTGCTGTGGCACTGTCCTAAGAGGCCGTGTGAGGCATTCAGCTTGGGCGGGGCGGAGGAGCAGGAGTTGTTCACAGTCAGATTTGCTCTTGGGCGGTAAAACAAAAACAGATGACTGGGGTCTGAGGGTATAGCTCAGTGGCATAAGCGCTTGCCTGGCAAGTGCAAGGTCCTGAGTTCGATCCCCGGTACCGGAAAAAAAAAAAAAAACAGATGACTGGGGAGCGCACCTGCTTTGGGGGGGCCCAGGTGCTCACTTCGAGTCAAGAGCACCCCTGGAAAGGCTGCTGCTGCTGGGGCAGGGGCAGGCCAGGGCAGTTGGACTATGGGACCAGAGCACGTCTGGTCTCGTGGATTCCTTCTGCTTGGAAGGGTTTCCTTCATCCCACGGTGGTCTCCAATGGCAGGACAAGGCCTCGCTGACCAGGGCCCTGGTCAGTTCCCTCTGTCTGGCCCTGGAGACGTCACTCTAGGGTGAGGGGCAGGGAGGAAGTGGAGTCCCCTGGCCGGGAGCACGGGAGCCCCGTGGAGGGCGGAGGATGCAAAGCAGGGGTTGGTGACCCACAGCCAGGGCCTGGCTCTTAAGGAGCAGGCGGACCAGGGCAACATCTGTTTTCACTCATGGCTGGCGCCGGACAGGGCTGGCGTCTCTTAAGGGCAGATTATGCAATCTCGGGGCTGTTTGCCTGTCTGCCTGCCCGGGGCTCCACAGGGAAGGTAGTGAGGAAGGGACCACAGGGGACTGAGTCCTCCTGAGGGCTTTTGTTCTTGTGTATTCTGCCTCATGGAATTTCCAGGACACCGGTTGACACCACAGCAGGCATGGTGCCAACGCCGAATTGACCAGCCCAGGAAAGGGCTTGAATTTCTCCTAAAATTTGAAGGAAGAAAAGTAGTAGGTCCCAGATTGGGTTGTGCTTATCCTGATAAAAGATCCTTGTTAAAGTACTTTTTTTTAATAGAGGAAAGGACCAGCAAGGATAAGGACGATCAGGGCTCTTTGAATGGGGGTCCAGGGTGCATGTGCTCAGGAAGTCAGAGCACGGAGGTGGGAGAAGCAGGAGGCGGCTGCAGAGACGCCTGGCCCGAGGTCGTAACTAAAAAAGACAAACTTAATTAAAAGTGGGTAAAGGGTTTGGATGAACATCCCCTCCCCTCCAAAATATGTATATGGCCAACAAGTACGCGAAAAGATGCTTGACACTGGTAGCCCTCAGGGAAGTAACTGCAAGTCAAAAGTCCTCACAACTACTAGGATGGGGGAGCAGGAAGGGTAGCGGAGGAATGGCCCCTGTCGGCTGCTGGTGGGGAGAGAGCGTGACAGGCTCTGTGTCACACTGTTCGGTGGCTCCTCAAAAGATTAAATACAGAAACGAAAGGAAACCGCTCAAAAGTAAAGAGCAACTGAGATGAGGGAAAACAGAAAAGAAAGAAGGGGAAAATTATGTATATATGTATGCACAGGACACTAACACAGTTGTACTACTGACTTCTATCACTTTATTGAAAGGAACAGTTAATGATTAATTATTTGATCAATCTTGCATGTCTAAATTTGTTTTCCTGAGTAACTACTTTGAAGATATCAATATGCAATACAACAACCATTGTTAATTTTCTGTCACCTTGTCTAAAATCCAGTATTGCTTGTACTGTTCTTGTGTTATTTTGTTAACGGATGTCTGTTTGTTAATTGTGGGAGACTGCTGAGAGACCTGCGGCCTGCATCCATCTTATACCGCTGAAAGACCTGCGATTGGCATCCATTTTGTAAACTACCAGCCATCTTGAGGATTAAGTTTCAGTTTCCACATATGGTCAGTTTCCTGTAGTTTCCATGTATGGTTAGTTTCCTTTGACTTCTATGTATGGTCAACTTCCTGTAATTACGTAATATCGCCTGATGCTCTGACCACCCTTGCGTGATGTCTGGACCTCCCTCTGTTGCCTAGTTACCCACTGACGTCAATCCTCACTTCCGCACTGTATATAAACCCGAGACTTCTGCTTAATAAACGGGGCTTGATCAGATGCTTGTCTTACCTCTATTTCTTGTGTCCCTCTTGTCTTCTTTCAATCCCACTCCCCCTCTAGAACCTTCGTTGACTACCCGCGGGTCGGGACAAGTGGCGCCCAACATGGGGCTCGAGTACGGGGGAACCAGTGAGGATTACCGCTGTTCTAAGAAATCGTGCGCACCTCTCCGACGACACTGGAGTAGAGAATCGGTCCAGCGCAGGAACCTGCTGCGTCTGACGTACCTCGGTAAGGACAGCGATGGGACAAGCAATGAGCAAACATGAAATGTTTATCTAAGAGCTAGAGAAAGCTCTCCAGGCACAAGGAGTAAAGGTTAAATATAAACAATTGTATGAAATTTTTGATTAGATAAATAAAGTTTGTCCTTGGTTTCCTATTGAAGGAACAATTGATTCAAAGAGATGAAAAATAGTTGGTGATGCACTTAAGGTTTATTATACAGTTTTTGGGCTGGAAAAGGTTCCAGTAACTGCTTTTTCATATTGGAATTTAATTGATGAAATTTTATATCATAGGAATTTTGATGTTATAATTGCTAATGTAGTTGAAAAAGACAAAACTATTTTACAAGAAAATATTCAAAATGAGGCTTTAGAACAACCAGCAATTCAGAATACACCTTTGTTCTGACATTGGAACTGTTTATCAGCAAGGTCTTGCTGTGGCTGCTGCTCTACAAGGGTATACAGTCCAGCAGTTTTTATCTCAACAAAATAGAAGCAAATGTTTTACTTGTGGAGAAATTGGTCATTTTGCCAAAAACTGTAACAAAGGTTCTATTGACAACTCTAAAACGAAGATACCAGGAATCTCTCCTAGATGCAAGAAAGGAACACACTGGTCTAAAGAGTGTAAATCAAAAAGAGATATTAAAGGCAAAAAATTATTCTGATTCAGGGAAACGGGAATCAGGGCCAGCCCCAGGCCCCCATACCCAAACCCAGACAAATTTATGGGGTGCTTAAGTTTGTTCCACAAACCAACCATTCATCACAAAGCAACAACAGTCCATTTCAGATCTCTGCAGAGCCACAACAAAAAGCACAAGTTTGGACCTCAGTTCCACCTCCTACACAGTATTAACACCTGAAATGGGGGTTCAGGCTCTTCCTACAGGAATTTTTGGACCTCTGCCAAAAGATACTTTTGGTCTTATAATAGGTAGAAGTAGTTCTACTCTTAATGGTATTCAAGTTTTTCCAGGAGTTATAGATAATGATTATACAGGTGAAATTAAAGTCATGGCTTCTTCTCCTAAATTTATTAATACGATTCAAACTGGACAACGATTTGCACAATTGTTACTTCTGCCTCTAATTCAGACACCTAATAAAATTGTCTCACAACAGAGAAATAATAAAGGATTTGGCTTGTCAGATGTATATTGGACAAAAGTTATTTCTGCACATAAACCTCTCATGACCTTATGGTTAGATGGTAAAAAATTCTCTGGATTGATTAATACAGGTGCCGATGTTACTATTATTAAAAAAGAGATTTGGCCCAAAACTTGGCCTTTAGATATTACTATAACTCACTTAAGAGACATAGGACAAGTGATCAAAATATAGATAAAAAAGATGAAGACCTTATGTCTTTTGATAGTGATAGTGAGGATGATCAAGCTAAAAAATTTGAGAACAATGAGTCCTCCATGACGGATATAAAAAAGATGGAACCCTTAAAATCAGGCTCAAACCAGTTTGAATCCGGTCTAAAACAGGAAGTTACATCTAATCCTCTTGATTTGAGAAAATCTAAATCTAAAATCACGCCCAGTCTTAGTGACTCATCAGATATGGGAGGAGTTAAGCCCAAAGCTAAGCTATATCCTGATTTGTCAGAAATTTCAGAATCTAAAATGGAGGACTCAAATGACAGTCATGATGATGTGGCAAAGATGGCTGAATATCGTGCAGCGAAAATGGCTATTAGATGTTATAATTTCGATTGGCCATTTAATATTCAACGCCCTCCATCTAATAGTGCTAATCATAATGCTTCTCCATCAGCATATCCAGTCCTTGATGATTCTAATAAAGAATTAAAGAATAATATTGAACTTATTAAAGAACAAATAAAATTACAAATAGAACAAGATCTTTTAACTCAACAAGATCTTTTGACTCAAGAGATTAAGATTAAAAAGGATCATCAAAATCTTATTTCTCAATTAAAAAAATTAAATATACATGATTCTAAAATCAATTAGACATAAAAACAGATACCTTACAAAATTTAAAACCAACTGTAAAAGGTGTCATTTCAAAGTCTATTCCTCAAGTTGCTCCTCTTATAGACGTAAATAAATTAAAAACATTTCCGGTAACTGAAACAACAAATGATCAAGGACAAGTTCTCCGCACTCTTCTTACTTTGGATTTTAAAATGATAAAAGACCTCAAAACAACAGTGGCTCAGTACGGAGCTACAGCTCCTTACACTACAACAATTTTAAAATCTATTGCTGTTAATTGGTTTACTCCTACAGATTGGTATAGATTAGCTAAAGCTACTCTCTCTGGAGGAGAATATCTTTTATGGAAATCAGAATTTGTGGATAATTGTAAAGAGTTTGCTAAACACAATGCTCAAGCAAATAATGGATGGACTTTCGATATGTTAGTGGGAGAAGACAATTTTGATTCCAAAGAGGCTCAAATTTTATATGATTCAGGATTATATACACAAATTCTTACAGCTACAAATAGGGCAAAGTCAAAACCCAGAAAAAAGTTCAAAATTATTAACTTGGAAAGATTTGGAAGAAATCAAAGGTACTATACAACCTTATGTTATAACTGGTTTACCAGTAAATTTATGGGGAAGAGATTTATTATCTCAATTTGTTATGATTATGGGAAGCCCTAATGATGTAGTCACTGCTCAAATGTTGAGAGGTGGATTTAAACCAGATCAAGGCTTAGGTAAAAATAATACTGGAATAATAACACCTATAGAGACTACTCAAACTTGACAGGACAGGTTTGGGCCATTTTCTATAGGGGCCATTGATACTCCTGTGACTCATGCAGAAAAAATTACATGGTTGTCTGAAGAACCTGTTTGGGTCGATCAATGGCCTCTGTCTTCTATAAAATTAATGGCTACACAACAGCTAGTACAGGAGCAGCTTGAAGCCGGCCATATTATTCCTAGTAATTCACCTTGGAATACTCCTATTTTTGTCCTAAAAAAGAAATCGGGTAAATGGCGATTATTCTAAGATCTTAGAGACTTCCGGGAAGATGGCGACCAGGTGAGCAGCAAAGGAGCGATCCTCCTTGATAAACACCACCAGCTCGAGACAGACTTGGCGAGTATGAATGCCGGGACCTCGGCTGGGAAGATCAAACTGAACGTGTTTCTCTGAGCTGCCGGGGGAGATGCGGTAGGGCGGCCCAAACTGCCGTGGCGAGATGCGGGAAAGCCCCAGACGCTGGGAGCCGGAGATGCTCTGCGCGGGTAGGGGGCTTGGCTGGGTCCGAGAGCCCTGGGGGCCACAGCTAGCTCGGTCCCTCCCGCCTCCCGAGCCAGCGCAACTTTCCAGCGACTCCCCACAGAGATCGGCTTTTTAGCAGCGGCAACGCCCGGCAGTCTCACATTTCGCGCGCATCGGGCAGGCTGCACAGCCTAGGAGCGGAGCATCCCGCTCCCTCCCCCAGACCCAGAGAGCACGAGGAAACAAGTGGCTGCGAGCGGCAGATCGTGAGCATAGCACAAAAAACTGGCACCTTGGAACCTTCCTGCCTGCAGGGACTCCGAAAACTGGTGAACTAGCTGCGCTCGCGACCAGATCACCGAGTGGGGGAGGAGATCCATTCCTATACCTGCAGGGAACCCTGGGAGGGCAGGGGAGCGGTCTCACACACCTCACCCAGGTCTCTCGCTAGGGAGTAGCTAAATAACATCTGTACAGCCTTTTAAGCGGAACTCTCAGCAGAAAGCTTAAGGGACATTCCCCCAAAGAAAAGTCATTGGAGC